>WWET01003274.1:168182-190292 GCA_011038615.1 Limnodynastes dumerilii | reverse complement strand
GCTATGATACTGCCACTGCGCAAAGCTAACTAACATAGCATTAAGGGACGGTGACCTTACATGAGATGGTGGTTCAGGTTGTGGAGACGCATTGTCATTTACCCAACTGCAGCAAAGGACTGTGGGTGACTGTGAATATGCTAATAAGCCACATCTCCCCCACTCCTGATTATTACCTCAGGCCTTGGACAGAGAGGACAGAGACAATGCAGCCCAGCAGGAGATCAGTGAATGGCAGAGCAGGGAATTCTGGGAAAGTGCTTTGTCAAAACTACATTTACTAACTGCTGAATGTGGCGAGGCCTTTTCTCTAGAGCAGTGGTGCTCAACCTAGTCTCTGCTGCCCACTAGTGGGCAATTCAGTGTATAGGATAGATACACGTGGGAAGAAAGGGGGTGTATAGGATAGATACACAGGGAGAAAAGGGTGTGTCTAGGATAGATACACGGGGGAGAAAAGGGGGTGTATAGGATAGATACACGGGGAAGAAAGGGTATGTATAGGATAGATACACGGGGAAGAAAGGGGGTGTATAGGATAGATACACGGGGAAGAAAGGATGTGTATAGGAAAGATACAGGGGGAGAAAAGGGAGTGTATAGGATAGATACAGGGGGAAAAAGGAGGTGTATAGGATAGATACAAGGGGGAGAAAAGGGGGTGTATAGGATAGATACAGGGGGAGAAAAGCGGGTGTATAGGTTAGATACAAGGGGGAGAAAAGGGGGTGTATAGGATAGATACAGGGGGAGAAAAGCGGGTGTATAGGTTAGATACAAGGGGGAGAAAAGGGGGTGTATAGGATAGATACAGGGGGAGAAAAGCGGGTGTATAGGTTAGATACAAGGGGGAGAAAAGGGGGTGTATAGGATAGATACAGGGGGAGAAAAGCGGGTGTATAGGTTAGATACAAGGGGGAGAAAAGGGGGTGTATAGGGGTATATATTTTGATAGAGCCTTTCTTTCCCAGCCATTTTTTTATTTTCTGGGCTATCGATTGCTTAGGCCTCGCTGAGGCATAGTAATCGATTTCCTGGGCACCAAACATGGTGCTCCGATAGGTAAGTGAAAAACACTACCCCAACCCTCTCCCTAATTCAAACCCTAATCCCCCCAACACTAATAGTCCCCGGAGAGGTTACTCACCTGTCCGGAGCTGTCTGCGGCGGGTGTAAGATTATTGGGCGCGTATGCCGATCTTTCTTGGTATGTTTTGCTCCCTGCCACATATCTTACAGAATCAGGCTTTAGTGCTGTTAATCACATTGGAGCGGATGCACAGGTCCATACGTTTGTCCACTTACACAAGCAAAGTGTGTGTATGGGCAGTTTTGACTGGAGGGCGCATGCTAAGTTGGGCAGGGGGAAGCATGTAAATTTTACAGTGAAGGTCTCACCACCCACCCACCATCAACAAACAGAGAAACCATCTGAAAATCACCAGAGGAGACCTTCCTTATTAAATGGAACCAGAGATCAAATATTAAGTCCCACAGCAGCAGCCTCAAGGATCTCATGAACCATTAATTAAAGGTAATTTCAATAAACTTAATTATTTTCACATTTAAATTTTTCTTCAATCTAGACAGCCCCCGCTCTAGTAGGCGCTGTATCAATGGAGATGCAGAAATTTAAATGATCTACTTATAAACATACATAAAGTATAAATAAAAAATACATTTAAGTACATATTTTTTTATATAAACGCTCCCTTCTAAAAATGACTAAACTGAGTCACTGCAGCAATGGTGGGCCATAAGGAAATGTTATCATCAACAAAGATACAAGATTGGGTGGAAGCTATTAAAAGGTTGACAACCCCTGCTCTAAAGAATCAATGAAAATCACACTAACAAATAAAAGACTTCTAAATCATCATCATCATCATCATTCTGACATTAAACATTTTGGGCTGGATCCACTGCACCAGTGAAGGACCCGATCTTAAAATTCCCTAGGCACTTCAGAATTCTAGGTGGGGCATAGGTGCTTGGCACACCCACTGTAATATTGACCTACCCCCCCCTTCCCATCTGACCAATCCCATAGCATTGGGATCCAGTGAGCAAAGCCACACTTTATATTAAAACACTGTATAAACCACACTCACTGATCCATATTGCTTGGAATAACAGCACTAAACAAACAGGCGGTAAAACATGATGACAGCGTTAATATAATTAAACACTGTTGTAGGAGGAAGACCCACTCTCCCAGGATATTGGGAGTGCTGGACAAAATTTGAGAGTCTGACTATCCCACGTATATGAACTCAGACACTGCAGTCATATCATTAATCTAACAGACTCTAAAGGGTAGACTCTAGCAGTGTCTCATAAGACATAAAGCAATCTCATTATATCAGTATCACTGCAGACTTGTGGATTTAAAATGGATGGGGGGGAGTGCAAGGGGTGATTGCCCCTACCTAGATTTTCCTGTGTAAATAAGAGCTGGCTTTACAGACATACAGGCACATGGAAAATTACATTAAGAGCTAATTCCCCCCACAGCTTCAATGGACCAACACCTCCTGTCAGCTGATAATCCCAGACAAGCTTCCGAACACCGGACCAGATCCACAGTTAAGCACGTTAGCCCACTTATGCATGCAAAGTGCATAAGTGGGCTGTATGAGGGAAGGGCTCATGCGCCCTCCAGATGTTACAATTGTTTTCCAATAGTAAAGCTGGCCATACACTAGGACGATTATCGGTCCCATCAGGGGGTGAGGCGATAAACGGGACGATTACTCGCTAGGGAAATGTCCTGTTATCGGCACCATACACATCCTCTGCTGGGACCGATAATCCTAGCAGAAGAGGGGAGGGGGAGGCAGCGCATCATTAAGCCACACCCCCTCCATGCGTCGCTAGCTTCTCTTCGGGATTTCCCGGAGAGAAGCGGCCAAAAGTCGGCAACCATGGTCTATTGCAGGGAGTAGGGATCAGCCAAAACCGAGTATCACACAGCGAGGGTTCGGCTGGTTCCTCTCTGTACTATTCCCTGCAATAGACGCTGCTGCAGATCTATGCACTATGCTGCTCTGACAGCTTTTAAGGTATACGTCAAAGCTGTCAGAGCAGCTTTATACATAGATCTGCAGCAGTGGCTATTACAAGGATAGGGAGCATTCAGCTTGCTGATTGGCTCCCTTAAAATATCAGGCACTAAACGTACCAGAGCGTTTCTGGTGCATTTATTGGACGTTTTAAAAATTGATCTTGGCCATTAACTAGAGCAATCTTTGGCCCTCCGATCACCTGATAACTGGGTGTATGGCCAGCTTAAGTCCTATCGTACGGAGTACAATAGAAGTTTCCTCTGACTGGGCAGTTCTTCCCCTCCACCTGCAAAAATTTTGAAGGATGGTCAGGGGGAGATGTTAATTATACAGTAAGGGCTGGGTTATGTAGTTATGCGCAGATTAGCAGTCATAAGGACCGCTGAAACGCACGTTGAGTTAAGGCAGCCTTATAGCAGTGTATCTGCCATAAAGTCCACACGAGAGGGGCGTTCACCCTCCACTCTCCTGTGCTGACTGACAGACCCCCACACATACGGAAAGCATGCAGTGGTCTGGATCCATTCCACTGTTACACAAAACAGTAGGTTAATATAAACAGGTGCATGAAATGCAGGGGTAATTATTTACACAGATAAAAAGGGTCTGATTCAATTAGAATCGAGGCCCGCGATAGATGGGAAAATGTTCACAGTGTGCATTTTCCCATCTATTACGGTACCAGATTTTATACACATCTCTAGGAGGTGCATATAATAATAGAAAAATTATTTCTATTATTGCTAATTGAATCAGGCCCAAAAGGTAGTGAAAAAAAATGCCCCAGTACCACCATTACCCAGTAGTAAACCTGCCATCATAACTGTAAACTGCACACAGATTTGCAAATATATAATAAGCTGCTTGACACTTTCTGCTGGGGTATTAACTCTAAGCAGTGAGAGTCCCTATACTGGGTCATATATCATGTGTTTATAGAATGAGAGAGAACTGGAATAGTTTTATTTAGGACCATATGGCAACTAAACCCAAACAAGGTAAAACTTAAGTGGCCTCAGGCTGGACTAATTGCCCACTGCTGTTCTAGTCTGATTTTCCAAATTAGATTATCCAAACACATTATAAATACCTTACACAGATCCATAAATACATCAACCACCTCCTACCTTCTGCTCCTCTCTACTGCCCTGGAGGACTGGTTGTAGGTGATTTTTTTTTTTTTACTTTATTGGCAACCTATCAGCGGCAAAACTTCTTTTTTCATATGGCAACTAAACCCAAACATGGTAAAACTTAAGTGGCCCCAGGCTGGACTAATTGCCCACTGATGTTCTAGTCTGATTTTCCAAATTAGATTATACAAACACATTATAAATACCTTACACAGATACATAAATAAATGAACCACCTCCTACCTTCTGCTCCTCTCTACTGCCCTGGAGGACTGGCCAGGTAAAGCCATGTATGTGATTTTTTTTTTTTTAACTTTATTGGCAACCTATCAGCAGCAAAACTTCTTTTTTCTTCTAACTTTATTGGCAGCATGCCAAATAAACACTTGCATCTCACAGCACACTACAGTCCTGACTTCCAGCAGGCATAATTGATATAGGAGCAGAGAGGTTATTATTTGTTATGGGATTCTCCAAACTCCATCATGAAAACGTTTACTCCCTTCCCAGTGAGTGTGCAGAAGCTGGGAGCATTTAGAGTGTTTCTGCCAACTTTTAGGGTTATTACCTTTTTATTCCCAGGCAACCCCTCCCCCTCCTACTTGGAAATGATATGTTTACTCCTTTGCTGATTAACTTTTTTTTTATCCTTTGCTTTAAGATTCTTGTGCTGTGACTGTACAATGCCTACGATAGTACAACTAAGCACACTCCCAGCCCCAAAGCATCTTTGTCTGAGCTTGTTATTTAAAAGCTGAAAGTGTATCCTTTGTGCCCATGTATGCCTCCAGTCCTTCTTTCTTCTACTGTATTCCTCAAATCCTACTTTGTGACCCTATATGGGGCTGATCCAGAGCAGCGCTTCCGTCTATTTTTTGGACGGAAGCGTTGAACAAATGAGCACTGCGCATACTCAGATCAGGAGTGCGCACAGAAAGATGGCCGCAAATGTGCCCTTCCGTCTGTGTCCACAACCTTCAGCACTGCGTCTGTGGAACTGGGAGATCCACGATATTTAAATGAGAAAAGGGGTGTTTTTCTCATTTAAATACTCAGTGCATGGCTGTCCGGTGGCTGCTCAACAGCCTTATACTTACACCATCTCAAGCAGTAAAAAATAACACAGTAAAAGAAAAAACATTTTACATAAATAAACCCCTCCCCCGCCGCTACAAAATAAATAAATAAATAAATAATTCCAGCCCGTCAGAGCATGCTGATGCTTGTAGAACCACAAGTGCCAACATGCCCTGTCATCCGTTACATCACACAAATGCATACCCTCCTAGCACCTAAATAAAATATAGGGCCAGCCCCTAACCTTAAAAAAATACTAAACATTCACAAAAAATATAAAAAAAAAAAAAAAAAAAAAAAAAAAACCTAATTTCACAGTGAAATATAAAAAAACAATACTTACCTGCTCTGCTGGGGGTCCAGTCCTCTACATTTTTATACCCAGGGAGGAGGGGGCCTTTGGCAAAAAAAACTAAACTATATGGGCATGTCAGTTATGTCACTAACTATGCATGCAGGACATCCTGGCGCTGATGACAGTTGTACGTGACAGTTTATACCCTTTGCCAGCCTGGGAAATATCACGATTTAAAACAAGAATTCCCTGCATCAGCTCAGCCCCGTTGTCTCCAGTCCTCCCCTGTATTCCTCCAGTATCCCTCTACATTTTTATCCCCGGGGAGGAGGAGGCCTTGGGCAAAAAAAAAAAACCTATATGGGCATGTCACTAACTATGCATGCAGGACATCCTGGCGCTGATGACAGCTGTACTTGACAGTTTATACCCTTTGCCAGCCTGGGAAATATCACGATTTAAAACAAGAATTCCCAGGTCTGGATCAGCCCCGTTGTCTCCAGTCCTCCCCTGTATTCCTCCAGTCCTCCTCCTTCTCCCCTGTATTCATCCAGTCCTCATTGCTCCAGTTCTCATTGCTCCAAACGAGAATTCCCAGGTTTGGATCAACCCCTATGTCTCCAGTGCTCATCCAGTCCTCCTTTTTCTCCCATTATTCCTCCAGTTTGCATTGCTCTCCCCTGTATGCCACCAGTCCACATTTCTTCATTTGTACCCCTGTATGCCTCCAGAACTCTTTGCTCCCCCCTGTATGCCTCTGGTCCACCTGTATGTCTCCAGTCCTCCTTTGTGCCACTGCCTGGCTTCAGTCCTCATTTCTCCTCCTGTATGTCTCCAGTTTTTCTCCCTGTATCAATTCATTCTTTTTTCTCTCCTGTCCATATTCCCTAACTTTTCTTTTTAATAAGTTATTAAACCTCACTTACCTGAAGCAAGACTTCATGTCACCCTTATACCCCTTTCACATCGTCATGAAATACCCGGGATTTTTGCCAAAAACCCGGGTCTTGGCAAAATCCTGGGTATTTTGTGGAGATGTGAGAGGTGCACTTCCAGTGGACCCGTATCAGAAGACCCGGGAATTCAACCCAGGTGAAAAGAAGGGTTATTCCCGGGTCCGAAACGGGTAGGGTTGCAGTGTGAAAGGTGCTACCCGGGTTTTTCAACCCGGGTGGCACCTAACGCACTTTATTGGTGTAATTTTTTACAAGTGTTGCCAGAGCAATGGTAAACAAATTACACATTGCTTTGATGACAGAGCAGACCCGGGTCTCTGAATTTCCCAGGTCTGCCCTGCAGTGTGAAACGGGGTCTGTGACCCTGGGATCCTCTGCTGCCCTTATCNCGGGGGTCCTCTGCGGCCCGGTCAATATCCCGGGTCTGTGAACCTGGGATATTGCCGGGGCAGCGATCTGAAAGCGGTATTAGTAATGCTTGGACTTGACCCTGTGATTTATATTAAATGACGACCTTAAGCACAGATAAAGGAGATTTACTGGCTCTCCTGGGATTCCAAGAGCAATGCCTACATTTTGGGAGTCGGTAACTATGAATCAATAATACACCCCCTCCTCTGTCCCTCTGGTCAGTGTCATCACGTGCTCCACTGTTATTCAGCCAAATCCTGCAGCTTCCACCTTTGTTGAACGTTCTTGTATTGAATAAGCCGACACAATATACATAAACAGTGTTAAGATAAGCAGAGTCTGCCAAAAGTTTGTAAAATCAACAGGGTAACGGCAGCATAACAATGTAAAGATATTAGGCCATATTCACACCTAAGATTTGTAGTTTGTCTTTTAATGCAATCTATGTGCCAGTGAGGTAAGGAGATTGCCTCCATGCAATCTTTAAAGACCACACAGACTAGTTTAGTAAGAAAGAGGCAGTGTAATGCCACCTCAGGGGAGTGTTTAGTTCAGGGCAAAATTCTCCCGCCAAGCCAAAGGCCAGAGCAAGGGAGGCGAGTGCAATAAAAACCGGTGGGGCTTAGAAAAAGTGCCTAGATAAGTGCCTTACTATGACACTCGGTGAGTGTGTTTCAGGCACCCCCGGTTCGCCATTCCGGAGGCACGTTTTTCCCGGCTTTCAAAGCATCCTCAACCAAATGACCAGAGGATCATGGTTTCTCTGCCTTTCAGAGAGGCTCTCACCCCCTCCTCAAGAACAGATACTACACTTGATCTTAGCCAAAAGGTCGAGAAGCGATTTGTAGTTTGTCTTTTAATGCAATCTATGTGCCAGCGAGGTAAGGAGATTGCCTCCATGCAATCTTTAAAGACCACACAGACTAGTTTAGTAAGAAAGAGGCAGTGTAATGCCACCTCAGGGGAGTGTTTAGTTCAGGGCTGCCAACTCTCCCAGAACATCCAGAAAACTCCCGAAATTTGGCCAGATATCCCGGAAGAGCCAGCAAAACACCCGCAAGCCCCTCCAGCTATTAATTTAAACCTTATTTTATAACTTTTGATGATGTCATCAAGGCCCATCCATCCCCTGAAACAGAGGAAATTACAGGAGTGATTGACAGAAAACAGGGCTTAATGACACGATTTGCATAAATAGCATCATTAAGCCCCTCCCCTCACAGAAATCAATGGCTTCCCTCTGGGTTCTCTCAGAGGAAAATCCCAAAAAATCGGCAACCCTATTTTAGTTAGCAGTGGGAGGGGGAGGAATTTAGATTAGCCTGGGAGGGTTGGGGAGAGGCATTCTCCATTCGTAGTTTCCTTCTTAAAAAGGTAGGATAAGGTAGCCCTATGGCACTCTTAAGTGCTCTAAGGTACCTAAAAACAGGGGGTGGGTTAGGCAGGGTTGCCGATTTTGTAAAGCTTTCCTCCGGGAGAACCCAGAGGGAAGCCATAGCTTGCTTCGTAGGGCGGGGCTTAATTATGTGTTTTATGCAAATCACGTCATTAAGCCCCACCCCCTGCCCATCATTCATGAAATCTCTAGTGTTACATGGGATGGATGGGGCTTGATGATGTCATCAAGCCCCGCCCATCCCTAGTAACTCTAGGGATTTTAAGCTGGCCATACACTAGAGCGATTATCGAAAATCGTATGAATTCGCCAATAATCTTGCCGATTTTTCCTCTACAGTCCCAAATAATACAGCACCATACATCACATTTGTTTCATACAATAATCATGCAAAAGTTTTAAAAAACGCAGATTTTTGGTCTACTTTTGTCGGCTGCAAAATATTGCTTTTGCCCATACACAGTACGATAATTTTATTTTATCGTTGGATTTTCTTTACAAATTTACATAAAGGGCAGTCGTTACCATGTGGGTTTGAATGACGTAGACGATCAGAAGTATAAATATAACGTCCTGTTCTAGCTAGCTCTTTGTTCTTTGCTGCCCACAGCTCTTGATGCACAAAGATGGACTTGCATATATAAACAGGTGTTTAAACACAGACGCTGCATGAAATGTCCCAGTTCATTTGCATAAGCACGCCTCTACTTCACCATAAATTTATCACCGAAGATCTAAGAGTTATCGTGAAATGGCCATATACTATGCAATATTTAAAAAAATTTGGTGCTTTTTATTGTTTTAAATCAAACAAGTCAAAAGATCAAATATTCGTTCAGAAGCCCTTTTTGGACGATTATTGGATTCTCATCTGAAAAATCGTTACCATACACTTGCGCGATAATTCGAGGCCTTACGCGATAATTGAAGGATCGGCACGATAATCGCTCTAGTGTTGGGCCAGCTTTACAGTTGTAATTGAGCTGGTCGGGGCTTACGGGGATACCGGGAGTCTCCCGGATATTCTGAGAGAGTCGGCAACCCTGGGGTTAGGGGCTGCACCTGTTCTGTCCGCACCTAACTCACTCTTAGGTGTGAATATGGCCCACTATACCTACTATAACCTATAGGAGCAGGTGGAGATTGCTGGTTGAACTATGGAGCCAACACCTTAAAAGGCCTCCTTGGTTATGGTTACCACCTTTTCAACAAGAAATTCCCAGACACAGACCCGATCCTACATATACGGTACATATACTCTACGCACACATTACATCCCCACTGTGCCCACATACTATAACCACGTGTTACCCCCCCTGCACATACTATAACTGCACATTACCCCCTCCCCACTCACATACTATAACTGCACATTACCCCCTCCCACAAATACTATAACCGCACATTACCCCCACCCAAATACTATAACCGCACATTACCCCACCTCAAATACTATAACCGCACGTTACCCCCACCCCAAATACTATAACCGCACATTACCCCTACCCCCACATACTATAACTGCACATAACCCCCCCTCCCCCACAATACAATAATCATGCAAAAGTTTTAAAAAACGCAGATTTTTGGTCTACTTTTGTCGGCTGCAAAATATTGCTTTTGCCCATACACAGTACGATAATTTTATTTTATCGTTGGATTTTCTTTACAAATTTACATAAAGGGCAGTCGTTACCATGTGGGTTTGAATGACGTAGACGATCAGAAGTATAAATATAACGTCCTGTTCTAGCTAGCTCTTTGTTCTTTGCTGCCCACAGCTCTTGATGCACAAAGATGGACTTGCATATATAAACAGGTGTTTAAACACAGACGCTGCATGAAATGTCCCAGTTCATTTGCATAAGCACGCCTCTACTTCACCATAAATTTATCACCGAAGATCTAAGAGTTATCGTGAAATGGCCATATACTATGCAATATTTAAAAAAATTTGGTGCTTTTTATTGTTTTAAATCAAACAAGTCAAAAGATCAAAACCCCCCCCCCCCTCCCCCACATACTATAGCCGCCAATAAACTTTTCTAAGTCTCCTACCTCTTTGCCGTCTGACGCTTTCTTCATCCACACCCTCCGTCCTCCGCGGCGCCACTGCTGTTTCTTAATGACGCTGACGTAACCATGTCAGCGTCACACTGTAACGCCGCTGTGTTGCTATAGCAACACATACACAGTGCCTGGACGGAGCGGTCCGGACACTGTGTATGTGTCTGTGACAATACAACGTCCGGGAATAACACTATTTCTATAATTACATTACATTTCAGAGGCGGAAATGTAATGTAACTCTAGAAATAGTATTATTCCCGGACATTGTATAGTCCGGGAATGGACTCCTCCGGACTCCGGACTCCGGTCTCCATTCCCGGACGGGTGGTAACTCTGTCCTCAGTGCGTCTTAAGTGAGCGGTCATCCTTTCCATGCCTGCAACAAACCATATGTACAAGATCTGGGCGCACAGAGGTTGGGGGGGGGCTGCTTTCAAGTCCTAGTAATATCCCATCCCATATTGTAGCTGAAAATACTGTAGTAGGTAGTGAGATCATAGCAGAGGGGCGAGTTTCCACCAGGACAAGTCTCTGTCTCACCCTGGAGGGCTTAACTAAATTTCACCTCTCCTTTCTTCAGTCCATCATTTAAAGAAGCGTCCCATCTTTTTTCAATTAAATAACATACGATAGTCAGCTTTTATCACATTATTATATAGAATATATAGTAGTTTTAACATAGTCAAAACATGTGATTATCTAGTGCTGCCAGCAGGGGTCACTGTTGATAAGAGATATGTGCACTGTATTTTAAATCAAGTAGATTTTTATTGAGTTTTGATATTTTTTGACAGACAAACAAACAAAACAAAAAATACAGTACAAATTCCCCTTACCCTGAATGGTAGAGGGCAAACTTACTAAGCAATGATACAAAAATATACATAGTGTCAAATTATAGTATTGTACAGAAAGAGAAATTAATCTGTACCTAAGCAATCTAACCATCAAGTACAACATCAAATGCAGTGTCAAGTGCCGTGCCGAGCTGTGGGACATATGGTATCACACCTATGAAATAAATGGATTCCAACCACGGGGTCTACACCTTATAGAATTTGTCAAGTGTATTTCTAGATTTGTGTACATGTTTCTCATGGTTAACCGTTTCATTAACTAGCAGTATCCAATCTTTCAAGCGTGGAGGCTCAGGTGCTAACCATTTACAAACAATGACCACCTGTGCCAAAGTATACAAGGAAAACAAATACCTATAGGTAATTTTGTCAATTTCGTCCGCCAAGGAGAGGCCAAATAAGCAAAACTTGGGGTCAATTGGTGGTGAGATAAAGAGTGTGTTAAGAGAATTTTCCCAGACCGCATTCAAGAATCTATTACCTTTATTACAGCTCCAGATTAAATGCCAAAAAGTACATAAGGAGACTCTGCATTTTGGACATGTGTCATCTGTGCGTTACATGCTGCTGCTAGAGCGGCGTGACCACAGCTTAACTCCGGCTCTGTCGGACGCTGATTCTCTCTTCTCTGTACGCACCCACACATGCCGCCAGCGGCATGGAAACAAACCCACGTGGTGGACGGCTGTCGGGCGCGCGCTTCTCTCTGCTAATTGCTGTCTTCCCCGCTTGGGGGAGACAGCCTATCATCATCCTCCTGTTCTGGCTGCTGGCCAATCAAGGACCAGCAGCCTCTATTTGAATTCCTCTCTCCCAGTCCCTGGCACCAATTATAGTTTCTGACCTGTTAGTACTGTAGTCTGCTATTCCGTGTGCCTAGTGCTTTGCCTAGTGAATTGACCGCTGTTTGCCCACTATCCTTGCCTTGTTCCTGCCTTGATTTATCTTTCATTCTCTCTCCTTAGTGTGCCCACCTTCCCATTTTTCCATAACTTCCCCGGAGTGCTTGTCTGTGTTACCCCTTCGGGGGTCCAGCCGTATGTCTACGTGTATGCGAGCCCTAGTCCGTCCTGTCCAATCCTGTGACCTACCTTCTGTCCGCCGTGCCTGGTTCAGTGTTCAGTGTGATTCGTCACCAACCGGTCCCTTCCGGTTCGGTCTATTCCCCGCTTCCTTATTTCCACCTTCCCTCACCTAGGGTTTCCTTTCCTTCTCCCGTGAGTCCAGTTCAACGGAGTACGACCTGTTGTTGGGGCACAGCAAAATCCATCCCCACCATCAGGGACTCTGGTGAAGTCCACCTGATAGCAAAGACCCCATGCTCAGGTAGCCGACTCCGTAACATTATAATCAGCCTTACTATGCAAACCCTGACGGAACTTTCCATGGCAGAATCCATAAATGCCCTCATCGCTCAGGTATCCAGTTTGGGACAGATGATTCAGACCCTGACACATAAAGTCAACGACCAGGAGGAAGTCATCTCAGCCATGCAGGCCTCAGTTGGTGCCCCACAAGCTCAAGCCTCTGCACCATGGCCACCTACAGCATCCACAGACATCAAAGTCAACCTTCCAGACAGATTCTCTGGGGACCGCAGCCAGTTTCACCTCTTCAAAGAAAATTGCCATCTGTACTTCAGGCTCCGACCTAACTCTTCTGAATCCAAACGCCAACCAGTCGGCTTGGTAATCACGCTTCTCCAGAGGGATCCTCAGGTCTGGGTTCAGTCTTCAGCCGGAAGACCCTGTACTCCAGACTAAAGATGCATTTTTTGAAGCCTTGGGCCTGCTCTACGAGGATCCGGATTGGGCAGCCACGGCCAAGGTGAAGCTTCCATCCCTGCGTCAGGGAAGAAGGACAGCGAAGGAGTACTGCTCTGAATTCTATCACTGAGCCAACGATTGCGGTTGGAATGATCCGGCTCTACGCAGTCAATTTCGCATCGGGCTGTCGGACCAGGTAAGGACACCATCGTTCAGTTTCCTGCCTCCCGAAACCTGGAGGATCTTATGCACCTGGCCATCAAAGTGGATCGGCGGCTGAAGGAACGACGCCTGGAGAGGGATGCGGTGGCAAGTTTTTGAACTGTTCCCTTCACACCGGAGTTTCAGACTGCTGAGTAACCTATGCAGATCGGTTTCTATCGTCTCTCCAAGGAGGAATAAGTCTGTAGGCGTAATCTGGAACTGTGCCTCTACTGCTGTGGAAAAGCCCATAGGGCGGATTCCTGTCCAAAAAAGCAACCCATGCAGCCGGGAAAAGAGTAACCCAGCCGGTTTGCGAGGAGCTCTGGTTGGGTAGTGATCTAGTCTACTCAAGAAATTCGCTCCTGGTCCCAGCCCGACTGATCCTGAGGGATCACGAAGAACAACTATCCACTTTTTTTGGACATTAAACTTGTTAAGGCACTGAATATTCGAGTTCGAAGACTTGATGTTCCCGTCTCAGCAGTTGGACTGGATGGCCAACCACTATCCGAGGGTCCCATCCTCCAGAAAACGGAACCCATCCAACTGTCCATCGGCATGGCCATTCGGAGTCTATTGAGTTCCTTATTACTAACTGCGTTTCAGTCCAGCTGGTCCTGGGTCACCTGTGGCTCCAGCTCCATAATCCCTCTATTGATTGGTCTCTGGGAGAGATCGTACGGTGGGGCAAGACGTGTGAAGATTCATGCCTTTCCTACCCAGTCCGGGTAGGGAATTTATCTGTCGAGAGTATTCCCCTGCAGTATGGTGAATTTGCGGACGTCTTCTCCAAGCAAGCAGCAGAAACACTGCCTCCTCACTGACACTACGATTATGCCATTGAGTTCATGCCTGGGGCCAAACTACCCAAGGGGAGACTGTTTTCTCTCTCTCAACCCAAAACAGCCGCCATGGACACCTACACTAAAGAGAACCTGGAGGAGGGTTCATTCGTCCCTCTAAGTCACCGGTCAGTGCAGGCTTCTTCTTTGTGGGCAAGAAGGATGGTTTTCTAAGACCGTGCATTGATTATCGGGCATTGAACCGTATTACAGTTAAAAACACTTATCCCTTGCCATTAATCTCGGAATTCAGGTTGTATGCCAAACTGGAGAAATGCTAGTTTGAAGTCTCCAAGATAACCTTTTTAGGGTACATCATTTCCCTGCTGGGTTTGCCATGGATCCAGAAAAGGTCAAGGCAATTCTTGAATGGAAACAACCCACGGACCTGAAAGCCATTCAGCGATTCATGGGATTTTCGAATTATTACCGGGGATTCATTAAATCCTTCTCCATTCTGATGGCTCCCATATCCGCTTTGACCAGAAAAAAGGCGGATCCTTCAAGATGGTCTGTGGATGCTGTAAGAGCCTTTTAGGGCCTCAAACAAGCCTTCGTTACTGCACCTATCCTCAGACATCCAATTCCTAAATTGCCGTTTATTATTGAGGTGGATGCATCGGACGTAGGGGCAGGTGCTGTGCTCTCTCAACAAGATCCCCAAGATTCCAAGTGCCATCCATTTGCCTATTTTTCTAAACAGTTTTCTTCTGCAGTAAAGAATTATGACATTGGGAACCGAGAGTTGTTGGCCATCAAGATGGCGTTTGATGAATGGAGGCACTACATAGAGACAGGGAGCTTCTGCCAAAATTTTATTTTACATTTAAGATAATTCATAATTGGAACTAAATTGAGTGCCACGTAATCAATGGGGTTAGCCGTAATTTTAATATCCAAATATTTTAACTCCCTGGTCCAGACCAGTGGCTGATTTCCCTCCATCACCTCCAGGAAGGTCCAATTAATACTTAGGCCTGCAAAATGCCCAACCTCCACTACAGAGAGTAGCTTTGATAGGGAACCACCAGCATCCGCAAGAAAGAGGAGCATATCATCTGCATATAATGCAATTTTGTCAGGTGTCCCCCCAGTGGGGAGACCCCGAATGTCCTTAGTCTCTCGGATTAAACATGCCAGGTGTTCCACTGCCAAAGCAAACAGAGTGGGTGACAAGGGGCACCTCTGTCTTGTACCTCGGCCCAAAGTAAACGGTATACTAGTATGGTTGTTCACACAGACACGGGCTGTCGGGGCTGCATACAAAATCTGGATCCATCTGATAAATGTGTCTCCCAAGTTGAATCTGCGTAGCCGTTCCCACAGGTAGGACCATTCAACTGAATCAAACGCTTTGGCCGTGTCCAAGGACGCAACCACTGCCCCACTTTCCTCCCCTCTTTCTAGTTGTATTCTCATAAACAGCCTTCTCAGGTTGATGGCAGTTGTTCTTCGCGGCATAAATCCCGTTTGATCTGGATGAATGACCCCTGTTATGACTGCATTGAGTCTAATAGCCAAAATTTTGGCCAGAATTTTCACATCTGTGGTGAGTAGAGAAATGGGCCGGTATGAGTCGGCATGGAGAGGATCTTTGCCTGGTTTTGCAATCAATATAATCAGTGCTTCCAACATGGAATCGTGGAGACAGCCCATTTCCAGAATTAGATTAAACATTTCATACAACCTAGGGACAAAAAAGGTACGGTGTCTTTTATAGACCTCACCCGGTATACCATGAACCCCTGGGGCCTTATAGTTGGGAATGGAGGATATAGCTGCTTCTATTTCCAGCTCAGTAATAGGTGCATTAAGGTGAGTCCGGGCTTCTGAACTCAACTGAGGGAGGCAAATCCCATCTAGGAAATTGTTAAGGGAATCAGAGGAGTATCGCACCTGAGACTGATAACATTCTTTAAAAAATGTGAGAAAAACCTCTGCTATGGCAGGTCCCTCATATTGTACAGTGTTTGTGCTGTCCATAATTGCGGGTATGGTTCTAGCTGTTGAGTCATCTTTGGCTAACCTAGCCAAATAGCTACCACAAACATCTGCACCTAAGTATTGATTATGGCTAAAAAATAATAATTTACAGTTAGTTTTGTCCGTTAGGTAGCGGGTCCACTCCGTCTGGGCCCTGAGCCAATTTATGCGGTCTGTTAGTGAGTGTGATAAGAGATATAGTATCTCTAAATCTTTACATTTTTGCTCCAGATCTTGTTCAGTTTGCCTGCTTTTCTTTTTTATTTGCGCCACTCCTTTTATGAAGGAGCCTCTCATATAGGCCTTGGAAGCATTCCAGGTAACAGGAGGATTAGCATTTATGGGGTTATCTTGAAATAGCCCCCCCAAGTTGGTACCATATCCCCTCCCTGTCCCAACAACTCAACCAGTAGGGATTCAGCTTCCAAAACCGAACACTCACGTGACAAGAGGTCTGAAGAGTGAGAAGCAAGAGGGAGTGATCAGATATTCCTCTAGACAGGTACTTTACCTCTGACACTAAAGACATAAGGTCTGGAGTGAATTTTATTTTATCGTTGGATTTTCTTTACAAATTTACATAAAGGGCAGTCGTTACCATGTGGGTTTGAATGACGTAGACGATCAGAAGTATAAATATAACTTCCTGTTCTAGCTAGCTTTGTTCTTTGCTGCCCACAGCTCTTGATGCACAAGGATGGACTTGCATATATAAACAGGTGTTTAAACACAGACGCTGCATGAAATGTCACAGTTCATTTGCATAAGCACACCTCTACTTAACCATAAATTTATCGCCGAAGATCTAACAATTATCGTGAAATGGCCATATACTATGCGATATTTTTAAAAATCTGGTGCTTTTTATCATTTTAAATCAAACAAGTCGAAAGATCAAATAATCGTTCAGAGGTACTTTACCTCTGACACTAAAGACACTAAAGACATAAGGTCTGGAGTGAGCAATGCAAGGTCTATCCTTGAGAATGAGCAGTAAGAGGAAGAATGACATGAAAATTCTATTTTGTCCGGGTTACAATGTCGCCAGATATCCGATAGACCCATTTCTTTTATCAGTCTAGAGAATGGGGATGAGGTCTGGACGGGGGGGCCCATCTCCCTCCATCGGTCCAAGGTTGGGTTCAATACATTACCAAAATCTCCCAAGAGTATTGCTAAAGTAGACGGGAACTTGGCCATATATGCTATCACTGACTTCAAGAGGTTCCCATTCCACCCCCAGGTTAGGGGGTGGAATGTAGCTTGGCTTGGCGCCCCCCCCCTTCCACGCTTACAGCATTCCGCCGGCCCTGGGAAATGGAGCTTCTGATGGAGTCAGTGGAAGTGAAGAAGGTGGCAAAGTCAGAGGCAGAAATGGAGAGAGGGTGCGGAGAAGGAGGGGGAGGGGAGAGTGAGTCGAAAAGAGGCGGTGGGTGTTAGACAATTGGGAGAGAGGATGAACTTGAAGTGGAGAAAGTCTGTGAGGGAACGGAACTTCCTCCATGCTCCGCAATACGGTAGCAAGTCCCGTCCACCCCCTGGAACACTAGGGATTACAGTAGTAATTGATAGGAGGCGGGGCTTAATTATACAATTTGTATAAATTGTGTCATTAAGCCCCGCAATATATCATAATCTATTTCTTCCCTCTGAGATCTCCCAGAGGGAAGAAATAAAAAGTAGGCAACCCTGGTTATATTTGGTAACCATAACAAGTTGCCTCATTAACAGGGGTGTGTTATTAATTGTATACAGAGGGCCGTATTCACATCTAAGAAGCTCTGGCTTCTTAAGTGTCGGATATTTTCAGAAATGATCTACTATGCATACGTGGTAGGTCATTTACGTAATCTATATACCAGTTAGGTACCTAGATTGACTAAGTGCAGTCTTTAAAGACCATACGGAGAAGTTTAGTTAGAAAGAGGCGGAGTAATGCTGCATTCAGGGAGGGATTAGGTAGAAGTGGGAGGAGGGAGGGATTTAGATTAGATGAGGGCAGGTTGGGAGAGGCATTGTCTGTGTGGAGTTTTCTTCTTAAGAAGGGAACTACGCATGGTAAGATAAGGTAGCCCTATGGCACTCGTAAGTGCAATAATGTTCCTAAAACCTGGGGGGTGGGGGGTTAGGTGCAGATTTGTCCGTACCTTCCTCACTCTTAGGTGTGAATACATCCCAGAGTCTGGAGTCCTCCTTGCATGAAGTCTACGTCTACGCTGAGTGTAACCTAAGTGCTCTCCTTAGTGTGAAATCAGGATTGTGTTATTACCGGCAGATCACACTGGATGTTATAGCCCAACAATACAACTCCCAACATCCTAGATTTTGTGTAGTAGCCATAAAATAACAACAGGGTTAAATGTGATATGTAATGTATTAAAGAATCTTATGCTCTGAGTGGATTTTAATGAAAGCCTTGTCAGCTCTTTTCAATGGAAAGAAATAGCCTCAAAACGAAATATTTTAAAGAGACTGAGGTCATGTGTTAAATTATGGGGTATCCGTCCCAGAAATTCTTCCCTTTAGCCACGGGACAGACTTAAGTATAGGCTGCATGAGTTTAGTATCCTTGAAATATATTGTTATGATCATGTAAGGAAATCTGTGCCATATGGGTCAATTACAAGCTGGGATAATATTGAGGTGCAAAGCTGTTCTATCATACGCAATATACTCTACAGACCGGATCCAGACTTTCGTAAAAAGGGGCGTTTTCTTCCTTGTGCTAGGAGCGTAAAATGTCTAAATCTTGCGTCCGTGCCCGTGAACACGCCTCATATACAATATGTATATGCAGTGCTTTTTTTGTCACAGAACGCACCAGAACGGAGTTCTGGCACCTTTTTTTCAAAGGATTTTCCAAGTTTTAAAAGTTTTAATAGTTTTGGTGGCAAAATTATTGAAACGGTGCATGCGGCTGCTTGTGTGTCGAATCTAATGCCTGCGTACTACATCACTGGTTGTGATGACACATCTTGGCTTCTGATTGGTCGTGTGGTCGCGCGTGAGTTGATGTGAGTTCCAGAACCTTTTTTTCTTACATAAAAAGCACTGCATATATGGTTCCTCAGGATCCAGACGTTTGCAATAATTTTTCCGTGAATTTACCTCACAGATTAAAATTAGCAAATTTTTCTTACCTTAATAGACGGTAATAGGAGCAGTTCACGCTTTTTTTGCTCTTCGCGGGCAATTGAATCGGGCCCATAGAGTCCCTAGTTCTGTCAGCATTTAGTTCTGTTTAGGGACAACTTGCCTTTGCACACTCTTCCTGTACATTGACCATGTGCCTCCTCATATTCTTTCCCATGAATGCAAGCCACTGCGGCTCAAGTTGCGTGCAGGTCTGAATGGGCCGTAAATACGCGCTCTTCTGTTCTACGCATGTGCACTCAAATAGCACGCAGTAATATGCCATGTCAAAGGGTCTATGCCCACCTATGCCCTCTCTATGGACCAAGTTAGAGCGATTATTATTGGAAACTACATCCTCTTCTCAGTGTCTCCGCCGTGTGGACATTGTCTGCTTCTACAACTCGTCAGCTCTGGATAAAAGTGGACCCACTCGCAAGTGCATCAGTCCTGGTTGTCCCATGCATTTGGCGCCCCTAAACAAATGCCTACCGTGGCTAATGGGAAATCAGCCACTGACTAAAAATGTAACATCTGATAAATCCATTTAATGAATAATTATTCTATCACCACTGAATTACTAGAATTCTTGGTTGCTGTGAGGCTTTATTAAATAGCAGTCTATGATTGTAAAACCTTGTGTCCCATTGTTAAGGCTAGTGTGCAGTACCCACAAACTGTGTTAATCTTCCCATCTGACATGTGCCGTATCAGATTATGGGGTTGGCCGTCTTTCTGTATGCTGTGAGGACATGGAAATGAGGGCAAACCTTAATCTGCAAGGAGAAACCACAACTACATCACTACATTTGGGTAACGTCCATCTCTGTGGATTCAGTTCTTGGAAATAGTTGTGCATTAAACCTTTCTCTTCAGTGGTCCATAAACCCTTTAGTAATCAGCTATTTAAAACTCTAGTTGTGTAGAACTATAGCAGGATTTTACAAACAGATAGACATTCACAAAATGTCTTATAGAGGACATGTATGTATTCAGCAGCAGTATATTACACAGCTTAACATAGAGTACAACAAGAGTATAGGCTCCCCTCAAGGTTCCCTACAGATTCACACAAGACAGTGTCATACGAATTACCCAACAAGTATCTAAAGACCCAATTTTGCTGTGTTTGTGTGTCTGAATACAGCATGTGTGGGGATGCGGATATCAGATTCCCGCTGTATTCACGCATTTGTGTGAACCACCCACTTCTGAGCACAGAAGGACTACCGACACCAATACCCTATTTTTCCAGCCCGTGCAGACATAAAATGCCAGGATTTTGCAGTAAAATAGCGGATTGCGCTCTGATTGGGTCACACGGATGCGTGTACACGTGCAGTGCACCAAATCAGACTCTTTCTGATCTGGAAATCGGGGCGGTTTTTAGAAGTCTGAATCCGGTCCTTGTTGTTTGGGAAGATACCAGGATACGTAGAAGAAAAATAAACTGATTACTTATGCAGAAAAAAAGGGGGGGTGTGGAAATCCTATCAGCGCCAATAATTAATTCTCAGTGGGAAGTACCAGTAAAAAACATTATGCTGAAGTACCAAAATGCAAATAAACAATTATAATTGTAAATAGTCCGGTGAAGATGTATTAGAATTGATGATCAGAAGCTTGTAGTGCTGCCCTTCCCCCAATAGGGGGCACAAATCGGGAGACAAAATATAAAACAAGACAATTTATTAGAATGATCAACAAATATAAAGTTACTGATAGTGGGAACAAAGGTTCATACCAGGGAGGTGGAAAACAGCAAGAGCTGTGGTGGAACTGTTCCTGATGTTAAAAGGGTACCACGAGGATCAGTGTCCACTGCTTTGGTGACCTGGTATGGATCCTGTGCTCGTTTTAGCCGCTGACTGACGCGTTTCAAACCCTGCTGGGTTCTTTTTCAAAGTCCCAGTAAATGCAATTCCGCATCAGAATGCAACCAATAGATGCTGTGTTCCATGTGGATTTCAACCTCCAAAAGCGTGGCATGCCCACACACCATGCATAAAATATACGCTTATTTTATTTATTAACAGGTTTTTATATAGCGCCATCAGATTACGTAGCGCTTGACAATTGTAACAATCATTATAACAGGACTGGGTGGTAACAGACAGACTGGGTGGGTAAGAGGGCCCTGCCACAGGCTTACACTCTATAGGATATTAGGGATTGATACATAAGAGAAAGTGCTATATAATCACACAGCGGACCAGCCAGCTTGCATGGCAAAAGTGCTCAGTGCTCTGTATGATCCAGTCACACAGCAGTGTTAGTAACAGAAATAAGGGGAATTTTAGTATAGAATGAAGATAGGTTTACTCATTAAGTGATGGTCATATAATAAGTTGTTGTAAATAATAGTGTAGACAAATGTTAAGTAGGTTGTAAAATTTGGTAAGCTTGTCTGAAGAGGTGAGTTTTGAGGAAGCGTTTGGAGAGTAGAGGATAGTTTTAGTGGGTGAAGACGGTTATTCCAGAGAGTGGGTGCAGCCCGGGAGAAGTCCTGTAACTAGGAGTGAGAGCATTTGTTTAGTGTGGAGGAGAGCTGTATGTCCTGTGAGGATCTAAGAGCACGAGCTGGGATATATCTTGAGATGAGTGAGGATATGTATGCAGGTGCAGTCATATTGATGGCCTTGTAGGTTAGTAAAAGGATCTTGTATTTGATTCTTTACAATACAGGTAACCAATGTAGAGACTGACAGAGTGGAGAAGCTCTTGAAGAGCGTTTGGCAAGGAAAATCAGTCTAGCTGCTGCATGTAATATAGACTGTAGTGGGGTAATTCTATAATGTGGGAGTCCAATAAGGAGAGCGTTACAATAATCAATGCGGGAGATGATTAGTGCAGTGTCTTGAGTGAGATATTTGTGAATTCTGAAAATGTTTTTTAGATGTATGTAGCAGGATTTAGAGACAGA
>WWET01003274.1:155233-166972 GCA_011038615.1 Limnodynastes dumerilii | reverse complement strand
ACACCTATACTCTACACTGACTAAGAGGAAACACCTATATAGTACAATTACTAAGAGGAAACTTCTACACTGTACACTGATCAAGAGGAAACATCTATACTGTACACTAACTACGAGGAAACACCTATACTATACACTGACTAAGAAGATACACCTATACTCTACACTGACTAAGAGGAAAGACCTATACTGTACACTGACTAAGAGGAAACACCTATACTGTACACTGACTAAGAAGATACACCTATACTCTACACTGACTAAGAGGAAAGACCTATACTGTACACTGACTAAGAGGAAACACCTATACTATACACTGACTAAGAAGATACACCTATACTCTACACTGACTAAGAGGAAAGACCTATACTGTACACTGACTAAGAGGAAACACCTATACTATACACTGACTAAGAAGATACACCTATACTCTACACTGACTAAGAGGAAAGACCTATACTGTACACTGACTAAGAGGAAACACCTATACTGAACACTGATTAAGAGGAAACATCTATACTGTACACTGATTAAGAGGAAACACCTATACTGTACACTGACTAAGAGGAAACACCTATACTGAACACTTACTAAGAGGAAACATCTATACTGTACACTGACTAAGAAGAAATACCTATACTGTACACTGACTAAGAAGAAACACCTATACTGTACACTGACTAAGAAGAAACATCTATACTGTACACTGACTAAGAGGAAACACCTATACTATACACTGACTAAGAAGATACACCTATACTCTACACTGACTAAGAGGAAACACCTATACTGTACACTGACTAAGAAGATACACCTATACTCTACACTGACTAAGAGGAAACACCTATACTGTACACTGACTAGAAGATAAATCTATACTGTACACTGACTAAGAGGAAACACCTATACTGTACATTGACTAAGAGGAAACACCCATACTGTGCACTGACTAAGAGGAACCATCTATACTGTACACTGACTAAAAGATACACCTATACTGTACACTGACTAAGAGGAAACATCTATACTGTACACTGACTCAGAAGAAACACCTATACAGGGGCGTATCTACCCCTCGGCCAGGATGGCACCTGCCAGGGGCACCAGCCAAAGGGGGCGCAGCCCGCAGATGCCACCTTGGCTGAGAGATGGTATCGCCTACTAGGATCATTTTACCATCCAGCCGCAGTCTGACTCCGGCTGGATGCTAAAATGAGGGCCGGCTTTTCTTACCTTACAAGCTCATCCACCGAGCGGGACTGCGCCGAGAATATGAATTCCCGCAGTGGCCGAGACTGGGAAATGAAGTCCCGCAGCAAATCACTAAAAACCAACTCGCAGCCTGTGTTGGATGCTTTCAATGAAAGCGCCTCACACAGAGCCTGAAAAACACATGTCAATCTATTTAACATGTGTTTTTCTGTGTGTAAAATCCAAGCGCAGCATGCTTGGGGCTCTAGTGTTTTCTGACATTATCATTAATATAAAAGGCTGCCCCCTAGCGACCGAATGGTCATTAGGAGCGCCACGGAAGTAGAAGCAGGAGCCTGTCCGAACACCGGGGATGCCACTTCTATCAACCGGAGGACAGTCTCTAAGCAACTCTTCCCACGAATGATGACAGCAAACGGTGAGTGACACATTTTTGTATTATTTTTCTACACCACACAGTACATTGCCATACATTTAGTATAGGACACGGTGGCCACCGGAGGTAAGTGCACACATTAGGGGGAATTATTAGTCAGGGAAAAGGTTTATTTTACATACACACTTATAGTAATGTATAACTGTATGTTTTGTGCAGACTGTATTTTTTTTTTTTACAACCACCACACACAGCGCAGCATGTTTAGAAGTCTTACCACGCTGACGCTGATATTACTACAAGGCTAAGCAATTCTATCAGCACAGCATGGCTAAGGCTTTCAAGCATGCTGCACTGGTTTCTTTTTGTTAAACACAGCGAGCGACGGCTAATTTTTCAAGGACAGATTTACCCCTTGCAAAGTCGACGCAACTCACAGGTGTTTAAAAAAATCACAGACAACTCTCAGCTTAGTGAATTCTGTGAATTCACTCTGCAAATCGCCTGTAATTCGCGGCGAGATCCAACGAATTGAAATTGTTGGAAAAAAAATCGCCTTTTGTAAATATACCTAAGAAGCAGACATTTCTTAGGTGCGGATCTTTAGTAAATGACTTACTATGCATGCGTAGTAGTTAATTTACACAATCTACATACCACCTAGGTACGTAGATTGCCTCTTACGGAGTATTTTCAGTAGAAAGATGTGGCGTAAAACCGCCTCGGGGTGTGTGGTTAGGTAGAAGTTTTTTTGCTTTTACCAGGAGACTCCTGTCGCGTGGTTGAGAATTGAATGCGTTGGGCCTATGGCTTATTGAGACAGCCAAGCATGCTGCAGCCCCTGTGACCTTTCAGCACAGCCCATCATGCCGTTCAGATTCCTTCTCTGCCCACCCATAAATCTATCGGGCTAGTACAGGATGACCCAGAACTGAAGAGACGGGAGATTACAGCAGGTTTAAAGTGGATTTAGAAATTTGAGGAACAAAGGAACATTTGCTTCAGATGATGCGTGGACAGGACAGACAGCAGGGGATATTTCATTATCAAAGGAGAAGCCGTAGTCTTGTAAAATAAATATGACTTGTAAAGGAAGGATCACACAGCGAGGAAAACTCACGTTAACCCTGTGTTGCTGCATCAACTATAACTGAATCTCAATGAGTCCGTTAATAGATAGTTTACAGATAGATAGGTTACAAAAATAATTCATACACTAAAAACTTTCACATAGGAACAGAACCAGAGTTTTAAAAATAAGAGGAAACCAGGTGGAAAGTTACACCTGGGATAAACCATGTTGATACACAAGGGGAGGTAAATTGATTGTAATCTTTGCATGCTGAGAGAATACTTTGCTTTTGTGTACTACGCACAGATACTGACCATCTTTACTATTAAACTGTTATTTAGACTTGAGCTAGGAAAAATCACCATCTCAACTCTAATAATGTTTACAACAGATTAAATTTGTCTCCCCTGCAATTCAACATGGTTTTGCCCAGGTGTAACTTTCCATCTGTTTTTCTCTTATTTTTAAACTTCGAATCCATTCCATAGCTTTCATGAATAGGAAATTGTTAAAGAAATTATACTTTATAAAAAAAAAAATAGCATTATTCTTTAAAAGAATACTTGTCTCCTTAAAATCAACAGCCCAAAATATTGAATCATTCCACAAACCAAACCACAGACTTTATTCATTCCCTTTTCATTTAGTCTGCAAGCAATCAGATTTCACTGAGGATAAAAAGTAATGTTTGTGTATTTCAGGCAACAGTCATATTACATTTAAGTGGATAGAAGATAGAGGTAGTTCAAGCAGAAACAGATAGAATGAATGTGTATGTAGTGCAGACAACTGTCTGATTATGCAATGTCTAAATCAGTGGTGCATGCAGGGAGGGTTTCTGGCTGTCCATAAACCCTCCCACAAGGAACGTGCTTTGTGCATGGCTTCAAAATCAGCCAATAAAGAAGCTGCTCCCATCACTGCCGCTTGGCCGAGACATATGAAGATGCAGCACATCTGCCAGGTGAGTGCAGATTAATCGGGGTTGCCGACTTTTCAGAGATTCCCTCCGGGAGGACCCAGAGGGAAGCCACGGATTTCTGCAAGGGGGCAGGGCTTAATGATGGGGTTTATGCAAATCGTGTCTTTAAGCCACGCCCCTGTCAATCACTCCTGTAATCTCTAGCGTTTCAGGGGATGGACGGGGCTTGATGACATTATCAATCCCCGCACATCCCTATTAACGCTAGGGATTAGTATAGTAATTGATGGCTTGGGGGGACTTGTGGGAGCTTTGCCGGCTCTCCCGGGATACCTGCCCAAGTTTCGGGAGTCTCCCGGATATTCCGGGAGAGGCGGCAACCATGAGATTAATGGATAGTAGGGTACTGTGTCATGTGCAGACCACTATTATACCCTGTTTATATACATGTGGAATATATTGGGGTCTAGACTATATATACTATATATAGTACATATAGATTATATCAAAGGTCTGGGAAAAACATATACTATATGTAGCGGTCTGGTAATGTCACACTATATTCAGTATAAGATCTCTACTATACCCCACAAATATTATAGTGAACCATACCTGGAACCCGAACAAACCCCACATGTATTTTTTAGAGTGTGCCATTCCTAAACCCTATTATAAACCACATATATTATAGTATGTGTCAAAACCAGACCCCTAATATACCCCAAAGTACTTTTTATAGTTTGCCATCTCCAGGGATGTGTTTCGCTACGAAAGCTGTTCCTCCAATGCAGAGGAGAGGTCAGGATCCAATTGCTCCAAAAGTGACAGGTATCATTTATCCCCAAAGCTAACCCTCCTTTTCTATCAGCCTAACCTTAACCCTCTATATCCTGCAGCCTAAACCTAGCCTTCCCTTTCTATCAGCCTAATCTTAACCCTCTATGTCCTGCAGCCTAAACCTAACCTTCCCTTTCTATGAATCTAACCTTAACCTTACTAATACACTATTGGGAATAGGTTCTTTGTCAAAATAGGACCCTTTTCCAATAGGAATATTAGTAATCTGCCCAATCTCAGCACTGACTCAGCTGCAATTACGCTGCAAACCTAACCTTCCCTTTCTATCAGCCTAATCTTAACCCTCAGTGTCCTGCAGCCTAATTTTTACCTTCAAAGATTCAAAGTTGTGCCGCACACAAATATTTCATTAAGTTATGCAAACCCCACCTAGGGGGGTGCTCTGCACAGCCCACAGTAATTAATAACAGAAAAAGAACAAGATTGAACCCTAATAGATAAGGCTCAAAGTGGCTGTTTTGCAGTGCACTACATATATACTTAAATAATGAGCTAGAGTTTACCAATTATACTCCATAAATCATGACAAAAATTGATGGTGCCAAACGATTTAAGATTTATTGTTAAACCAAGTTAAATACTTGGAAAGTATTTATGTATGTGGGCCCACATACTTGTCCTGTATGAAATGAATATTTTTGCAACCTACTTTCCAAGTATTTAACTTGGTTTAACAATAAATCTTAAATCGTTTGGCACCATCAATTTTTGTCATGATTTATGGAGTATAATTGGTAAACTTTAGCTCATTATTTAAGTATATATGTAGTGCACTGCAAAACAGCCACTTTGAGCCTTATCTATTAGGGTTCAGTCTTGTTCTTTTTCTGTTATTAATTCTAACCTTCCCTTTCTATCAGCCTAACCTTAACCCTCCATCTCCTGCAGCCTAACCCTAATCTTCCCTTTCTATCAGCCTCATCTTAACTCTCTATGTCCAGAGCACATTTCGCTATTGGGAACAGGAGACTATATGAAACACAGCCATTCACTTTTGTTCCCAATATAAATGTTTTATTTTTCACACTATTTCAGCACTGATATAGCTGCAATTAAGCTGTGCAACTACATCCCTATCTCCAGATCCCATATCTACCCTACTAGTACTTTATATAGTGGGTCATATCCAGTCCCCTAATATATCCCACATGGATAGATGGATAGATGGATAGATGGATAGATGGATAGATGGATAGATGGATAGATAGATAGATAGATAGAGGAAACTGGAGCACCCTGAGGAAACCCATGCAGACATGGGAAGAACATACAAAATCCACACAGAGAAGGCCTAGTCCAGGAATTGAACCCATGACCTCAGTGCTGTGAGGCACAAGTGCCACTGTACTACCCATCTTGAATTTGCTCCACCACTCTTCACTCAGGGTACTTACACATTCAGAATATTGCACATCAGAACACAGTACAAACGATTCTCCATTGTGTGACTGCACATTTTGGGCAGGGGAAGGTATTTAAACCGTTCAGTAAGGGCTTGGCTTCCAATAACCTGGAACCCATGGCCCAGGTGGGAGAGAGTCGGCTGTGATCTATATTATAGCTAAAACCAATCCAGGCCATCTAGTTGTGGTTGAGGTTGTGGGGGAGGGGGGTATGTGAGCTCTCCATATTTTTTGCTATGTCACACTATGTCCAGAATTTTTTTTTGCCCATTGGTATATAGATAGATATGTATTTATACACATATGTATATCATACATTGCATTCCTATCCGTGGCATGTGCTTTCATAATAATTCATCTCGTGCCAACTTTTTAAAACCATTTTATTCTTGAAAGTGATTCCGTTCCCCAGCTGCTTTACTGGGATTTCCCTGTTATGGTTTGTTGTGGAGTGGAGCCTATAGGAATGAAGTACAAAGAGCAGATGACAGACACAGCTGGGAATTTATCCTAAAGCCTGGAGGATTCTGGGAGTCTCAGACACTCCCATATAATGCAGGTTATGATGGCAGACTAACGTCACCTCAGAGTAAAAGATATTTATTAGAGATAAATGAGGTTTTACACAAGAGTGATTGGTATATAGAGCAGGACTATGAATCTTGCTGAACTTCTGTATGTTTCAATCTGGGTGGTCGCTGTTCCATTCTGCGCATAGGTGTGTGAATGTGTGCAAGTTCCCTGCACCTGCTGCTATGCGTTTATTCCTGGATCAGGGCCACAAAGGTTATCTTAATGCAAAGATGATCATTTTGAAGATAGCATCTGTCCTTGATTAGACATAGTTGTTGACTGTTCTGGGGGATGCCAAATTCCGACAATGATACAGCCACAAGCTAAATGGTGGTCGTATGATCGTCAAAATGCTACGGAAAATAGAAAATTGCTATTGGGAATGAGTAATCAGGACACACCCATGGGCCCACCACAGATGTGATGTCAGCGGTGACATCACGTGGGCGGGGCCCATCGATCCTTCGCTACCATTTTGCTGGTGCGCAGAGAAATTCTTCCCTGCGCTTTAGGCCCTGTAATGGTGGCGGGCCCTCATCGGCTGCAAGCCCGGCTCAGTAGTCCCACCAGTTTCCCCTGATGGCGGCCCTGCGGGTAACTATTTCCCCCCATTCCCAATAATGACAGGCTGCAGCAGCTGCGGAGGGCTCAAGTTAGGGCTCAAGGAGAAGGTTAGGCTGTGGGAAATGAAGGGCTAAGCTTAGGGGAGGGTTAAGAGTAGGGCTAGTTTTTACCTGTCGTCAGATCACTCTTTGCGACTGCGGGAGTTGTGTCACCGCCACTGCAGAAAAATGGAGATTGTTGGCATTCAACTGTCGCATGATGGTGTGTCACAAAACAGAGGAGCACCGGCAAACCACACCCCCACACTCCTCAAATTTGGCTTAAATCCTTGGAGAACCAGCAAACAAAACGGATCTGGGATTGAGGCCATGATTTAATCTAAATCAAGGCCTCAGTCCCTAAGCGTTACTACGGATGTTAACAAGTGCCGGCCCATTCTTAGAAACCATAGGAATGTTAGTTTTGACTGGGCAGGGGGTGGGGCTTCAGATGTAATTTGCATAACGCATGCCTTCAAGCCCCGCCTCCATGTTGCCAGAAGGTCTTTTGGAAGCAATGGGGCTGATCCTGAACTACAGCTGCCGCCGTAGTTGCGGCAGCTGTATGCGTAAGATCTGCAATTTTGCCAATCTGCGCATGCGCCCGGCAGATGTTGCCAGGCATAGTTAGGGAAACCCGTTCTTTAGGATCGTCGTCCCTAACTGTTGTGTAGTTACGGTTGAGGGGGCGTTCCTCGCCGTAACTATGCAACAGTTATGGAAGGAAGGTGGGGGGGTGAGTTTGGCCAGTCATGCTCCTGTGGCCGGCGTAATTTCACACCGTTACGCTGGCTGAAGTTAGGGTAGGCTTTAGCCGACGTAACAGTGTGTAATTACACTGGCCACAGGGGGAGTGCATGCCGATACTAACGCACAGCGCATCGGCGGAAGTCTGGATCAGGCCCAAGAAGTCAGCAACTACGCCTTTGGACCACGCGTGACCTGTCCTTTTATGTTCATGTGTAGCGAGCGTGCCAATTTGCGTTCGTCCTTGGATCAAGCCCATAAATGTTATTGCAATGCATAAATGATCAATAGATAATGATCTATGATAATATTCATGGTAAAGAGTGATTAATGTATATTTTAATGTGTAGGATTTCACACACAACCATTTGGAAAAACAAGAGATTTAGCACTTGTTTTGGTGTCTCGGGACATTTGAGAGCATTATGAGCCATGGCTAATGCAGCCAGCTTGCTGCTATCAATAAGAGGATTGTTACCCTGTCAAAGCAGCCACACTGACAGGAGCCAAAGCAGACCGCTGGAAATATTAAAGCGATCTACTCAGGGCCAGATTAACAATGGGGTTTATGGGACTACAGCCCCAGGCCTCCATCTGAAAATAGGCCCCAACACACTGCAGTGCATAAGGATGAATGTCAGGAACTGACATCCTCCTCCAAAGCATACTATATAGTGTGGGTCCTTGATCATGTTCAGCCCCAGGCCCACATGGCCCTCAATCCGGCCCTGGATCTACTTCTCTGATGCTCGGTGTTCTGTGACTATGAATAATAGGAAGCCATCGTTATCAGTGTTGCTGCATTACAAGCTGAGCAGCTGGAGAACCTGTTGCTGTTTTTTTTTGTTTAACTATACCATATTTGTGCAATGCTTGTTTCCATGGCAACGTATGCGCCATGCTATAGCGCATCTCAGCGATCCTTCCCACTGAGCATGCCCAGAGCAAACGTGCACTCACACTCACACTCACTCTCACTGCTGGGGCTTCTTGTAGTCAATGTCCAGTAAGAAAAAAAAAGATTCCGGCGCAACCTAAAAAGTAATATATTTTACTCAAAAATATATAGTAAAAGTTCATCAGCTGGATATGGTTCTCTAAATACAATTTATTAAACATACATATTATTAAAATATATAGAATATGGGCCCATATAGATATAAAGCAATAATATCACATTTAATGTCACTAAAGCACAAAATCTGAATTTACATTTAAATTCTAAAATAGCTAATATAATCCACCCTGTTTGATTCTAAGTAGCAGCTAAATGTCACATTAGATAATTCCTCAATATATTTTAGCAGCAAAGATTCATTAGCAACAGTCAACTTGTAGCAATTATACTGCTTTATACTCCGTTGATATATATTTGTATCACTTGTCAAAATTCAAAATTCATAATCCACTACAATAATCTAAGAAGCTAATTTGGGTAGGTTTATATTACAGTCTTAAACTTGCCATACACTAGGACGATTATCGGTCCCAGCAGAGGCTGGGCCGATAAACGGTATGATTTTCCGCTAGTGAAATGTCCCATTATCGGCACCATACACCTCTGGGACTGATAATCCTAGCAGAAGAGGCGGGGGGTGGGCAGCGCTCTTTGTTGCTGCTGCTTTATATCTATGTATAAAGCTGCTCTGACAGCTTTGAAGGTATACTTCTGACAGCTTTGAAGGTATACTTTAAAGCTGTCAGAGCAGCATAGTACATAGATATACAGCAGCGGCTATTGCATGCAGTAATACAGATAAGAATCAACCGAAGCCGCACTTCACACAGCACGTATTCGGCTGATCCCTGTCTGTACTACTCCTGCAATAGCCGCTGCTGTATATATCTATGTACTATTCTGACAGCTGTAAAGTATACCTTCAGAGCAGCTTTGTGTATAGATATAAAGCAGCAGCAGCTCTGAAGAACAGGGAGCCATTCAGCTTGCTGATTGGCTCCCTTAAAATATCAGGAGCTTTCTCCCAATTTAAATATCCTTGCATTGTTTACATTTATTGAAATATATCAACAAAGTATAAAGCAGTATAATTGCTACAAGTTGACTGTTGGTACTGAAGGTTTGCTGCTAAAATATATTGAGGTGTTTCGGAAGTCTCCCTGGGAAACTTGCATTGTCTGGGACACGTGCAACCGTACGAGCACAGTGGAGGGATCTCCAGCTTCGGGAGAGGGAGAGCGGTGATTGGCTGTTCCCAGGACAACGCACCGCTGCTGAGGGTTGATTGGCATAAGATGGAGGGCTGGTAAAGATGACTAAACTCCCCCGAGTTGTTCTGGGAACAAGCAGTCACCACTCTCCTCACATCTTGCTGTGCTCAGAGGGAATGATGAATTCATATTATACAAATGATTATTATATGTTACTGTAGCTGTGGAATTCCATTTTAATACTTGAATTTGTAATGCAATACATAGCTATAATCATAGACTCTATGATAATAGCTATGTATTGCATTGCGAATTAAAGTATTTCAATTGTAAGTTTGCTAATATTGAAAAAATGGAATTCCACAGCTGCAGTGGGGAACCTCCGGACTGGATCCGGCCTGCGACATGATATCAGGGTTTCCGACTCTCCCGGAATATCCAGGAGACTCCCGGAATTTGGGTAGTTCTCCCGGTATCCCGGGGGAGCCGGGAAAGCTCCCGCAAGCCCCGCCCAGCCCAATTACAACAGTTAAATCCCTAGAGTTACTATTGATGGGCGGGGCTTGATGATGTCATCAAGCCCCGTCCATCCCATGTAACACTAGAGATTTCATGAATGATTGACAGGGGGTGGGGCTTAATTATGTGATTTGCATAAATCGCGACATTAAGCCCCACCCCCTTGCAGCAAGTTATGGCTTCCCTTTGGGTTCTCCCGGAAGGAAGCTTTACAAAGTCGGCGACCCTGCATTATATGGTCCGGCCCGCAGAAGCAATTGAATCATCCATCTTTCGACAAACTTGCATTTCCACCATGAATAAGCAGAACAGGTAGTGATGGCAAAAGAAGAACTCTCTCCCTCCCTCCCCAAGCCGCAGTGCACCCGAAGCCGGAGATCCCTCCGCCATGCTCGTACGGTCTTACGGGTCCCCGATACTGCAAGTTTGCCGTCTCCCGTGCATTCAGGGTTGATCTATGCTGAGATGGATTCAGTCTCTGCGGCCCAGGCCCTGGTGTAATGTCAGATTATTCTAAGACCTTTTGAGGCCTTTGTTCTCCAGCACTCAGTACTTACTAGAAGTGGACTAAGGGCTTTCTAATGACTATGGGCAATAAAAGCTGAGTGATCGTTTTACATATTACGCTTTCAGTTAGACCCTCTCCATCTTTCACTCTGTCCCCTTGTCCTATCATTCTGCTTCCCAGACACCCTCCTCCTGATCGGCGCACACACCGTCAGCTGTCAGAGATCATCAGGTTCCGCATTCTACCTCTCAAAGATCGTTTTACATTTGTATCGTAAAGAGCAGATGAAAGGCTTGCACTTGTGGGATGGATCGTCTTCCATAAATACTCTGGGATTTTATACACAGCATTCCACCCATCAGAAGGGAAGACAAATGCATGTCAGGAGCAAAAGGGCCTCCTCCATTATCCTAACATGAGTAATAGGTTTACATTTAACCTTTCGATTAAAGACTCAGACACAAAAGATCCCCCAATTCCAAAAAGAGAATGATCAAATAATAAAAATAAATTAGTTTACTTAAGCAAGTTAAGTACAGTCATTGGGGTAGATCCAGAACTGCGTTTGCCATACGTTTACTCGCGTAGCGTATTTTCATGTGCGTGTATTCTATACACTCCCCTCGGCACACCCCTTGAACGTACGTATTTTGTCAAGATACGCTTTCCAAACCCTACCTTAACTTTTGCCAACGTAACCGCAGTGATCCGCACACGTACGTATGGGCAACACGTATTTACGCAGCTAAGCACGCCCATACTGTACACTTTAAATACA
>WWET01003274.1:141130-151244 GCA_011038615.1 Limnodynastes dumerilii | reverse complement strand
CAAGGACGGGGCGAGCCTGGCCAGTGGAGACATGTCGGGGTTCCATGGGGAGCCGACACGTCCCCTCCGTGCTGCTGCCTGCCGAACCAGGAAAGACTCTACATCGGCACAGAGCACTTTATCGGTTGGCTGCACTCCATTGTGGGGATCATGGTACTGTGCATGCGCAGTGCCTTTTTCCAGCAGATTTGAGAAATATTATAATATTTATGTAATATATATGTAATTCTAACATAATACTCAACTAGCATTATTTTGACAGTCGACAAAACAACCAGCAAGGGCTTTCATATCCCCCCTGTCGCTTCTCTGCTCCAAGCTATATATGTTTATTTCCTCTTCATATTTATAGCCATATAGGGCCGTATTCAGAGATCCGTATTTGACTAAAGTTCTGTGCGTATTTTTAGGATCAGATCAATTGCGAGTCAATTGCGCATGCGTAGTAACTTTTATATGGCGTCAACGTAGAGGTTAAGCGCGGAAATACCTAAGGGACGGACTTGTGAATCGGGCGTGGAAAAATCAGCACCTGAGTCCGACGGAAATATACGCACCAAAGGATTTGCATAGAAATGGGTGGGGGGGAGCATTTAGATGATGGAAAGTGGGCGTGCTTAGTTATAGGGCCGCAAATATACGCACCTAAGACACACAAGGTCGGAAGCAGGTCAATGCAGGTTTAAGTCTACGTCCGGACGGAGAAAGTAAGGGGAGTGACTGGATTTTTTGGTGGGTGTAACCATAGGAGGACACTGTAAACAAAGCTGCGTTTTTTTTGGGTATCCGCCTGTACGGATTTCACACTTAAGTGTAAATCCGGTCTTATATCTCTATGTTCTGTAGAATAAGGTATTAATCTAATCCCTAGTACCCCAGCTGGCAGAGATGTTGCCTCTCCCTGTATGTACATGTGTTCTATGTATGTATTTTTGGAAGTCATCTGTTTAGAACAAGACTCCTCTCTCTGTTATGTATGGAAAGTGTGACTTTCAATGGGCCATTCTGCTTTGTGAACAACATATATGTCCTCTTAGGGCTTGATTCATAGCTTTCAGTAATAACGTTGCGATTTGTATTTAAATTTCAGTCGCATTGCAAACAAAACGGCCACCTAGCTTCCGCCGCTCATGGGTGCTTCATAGTCATTAGCGTAATCCTTGCGCAACTTCCGCGAGGATCCGTCAGAGTCATCAGCAACAGCGCTAAGCTGACAGTAGCTGTCAGGTGTATTACAGACAGCGCTCAGCACTCATATGTCCACTGCAGCCAGCAGGGGGCAACGCTAAGCCACAAGTTCGCTACACATGCACTGGATGGGCACACAGCAAGAATTGCTATGGAGCCCAACTGGTTTCACTTCCGCTCCTTGTGATTAGTTTTGTCATCATTGGTAATTACGCCAGGGCAGGGCCGGATTGAGGGTAATGTAGGCCTGGGGCTATAAATTATCAGGGGCCCACACTATATAGCAGGCTTTGGAGGAGAATATCAATCCCTGACAGTCATCCTTATGCACTGCAGTGGGAGGCCTGGAGATCTGCAGTGTGTGGGGGGCCTATTTTCAGATGGAGGCCTGGGACTGTAAGTCTCATTAGCCCCATTGTTCCCCTCCTGGAATGATAATCATGACCTCATGATCTGACAGACAGTGTGACAGACGCTGCTACTCATTTTGAGGTCAGTGTTGTGTAGCGGGTAGCAGGAAGAGTGTCATCCTGCAGCACCTCCCCATCCCCCTGCTGACCGCAGTGCGCTGGCCCTGGGCACGGGTGTGGAACTTTGCTCTTAAATTCTGCTAAAAAACACTTAAACCTCTAAAAGCCTTTTCTTTCTTGTAGGAGCCTTTTGTGACCCTGGGAGTTAAACACGCTACTTACACCCTTTTAAGGGTCTGAGTGTTTGGGTTTCGGAAGATGGCCCATCCCTGTCCCTAAACAATTGCAGGATATGAGTGGTCTGCGTCTGGCCACTCTACTTCCCTACTGATAACACGATGGGACTAATGACACTGACGTACAACATGGAACAAGGAGCCAGTCCACGTGACGTGCAGAGCGATGACGGGTGAAAGGGTCAGTGACAGCTGAGAGACTGGTGTTAGATGTGGGACACAGAAGGCAGTTCCTGGTGAAGCGTTGCTGCATTACCCATGGAAGGAGCTGCCCCTGTTACTGTGACTGGTCCTGTGTTCAGTGAGCTGCCGCTAATAAACCATTCTGAAGATCCAGGAGAATACTGAAAGCAGTAGAGCTGCAGAGTTGTCCAGCACCCACAAAGCTCTAAGCTGTCAGCTGACTGTGCGTGCACAAAGCGGTCGCCAGATGGTAACGGCACTGCGCTAACGTCAAAAAAGGAAAATCAATTCCCCCTCCAGACCACAGGTGGAGCTAGCGAGTTGTGGGCCCAGGTGCAAAAATATGCTTTGGCCCTGATGATATTCCAAGTAAGCCGAGTGGGGATCTTCGGCGGTGCAGTGATGATGGGCCAAAGCCAGACCTACGTTTCCTAGCGCAGCGTATTTACTAAGCACTCCCCTCGCTCGTACATAGTTTAGCCGTGTTACACTTTCCAAACCCTACCTTAACTTTTCCAAGCGTAACTCCTGTCGGCCATAATGGCTGCACGTACTGACGCGCCAAAGCATGTCTATACCGTACGATTTAAATGCCTCACCCCGCCTCCGAAGCTTAAATTCCGCGTGTCGTATGGCTGGCCACGCCCCTTCGTTCGTAGTTACGCTGTTCATAGTAGTCTGGTACGTACGTTCAGAGTTACGTGTCGTAACATCTGCTGCACGCATGCGCATACTGCTTAAGGATCCAGGATCTCCCGGAGGGAAGCTTTTAAAAGTCGACAACCCTGATATTTACAGAGTGTAAGGCGGCCATCTTGGAAATGCTCAGCTGTTCCTGTGGAATAAGGAGCCAGTATAGCAGTGACTGACTAGCTCTTATCTCTGGGGGCCATGGTACGCTGATACTGCATAGCATGAAATCCCAACAGGAGCCTGATACTGAAACAACTCAGCAAAATCAGAATGCGAAAAGCACTGGTTTTACAAGGCAGTAATTAGTGTGAGTACAACCTCCTAATTATAGCCAAATCCTTGTCAAATAGACATTGCAGGAACAAGCTGGACAGCATGAGAGTATAGAAGGGGCTTAATGTAACTTTGAGGGTTTTTGAAGTCTAAACAGTTTTGATGTTTCAAAGGGGCTAAGACCCAACCCTGTAATTTCATGTGAAGGAGGATGAAGGAATGCCTGTTTACAGGCCACTGAAATACCCTTGTAAAGGCATCTGTGGGATCCCCAGCTGAGTTGTTGACTTAAAGACCCCAGCAGTGCAGACAGACTTGTCACTATGAGAGGATTAGGTGAGAAATGATGTCAGTGACAAGGACACAGGAAAAGTGATCACAGGAAGTAACGATAAGAGGAACAAGGGACAAGAATCAGTATTTTGGGAGCATAGAAACAAGGAGAAGGCGATAGCATGGAAGAAAAGGACAAGCGAAGATGACGAAGATGGCATATTTTATTTTTTGGCCAATTAAATGAATTTCCATATTTCAGTTGCTTTAATACTGTACTGGAAGGTGAAAAGACTATTTAACAAAATGATTTTTTACTATAAAGCCAATAAACTGTTTCTGACATTTTTGTTAAAAATAAGTTTTGTGTAATAAAAGTTTCAAAGGCCGTGATATCTTTGCTGCGCCTGTTTCTGCATCAGGCGCTTACCGCAAATTTGGACAGCGTGTGTGCAAGTTGTAAGTCGTGCGTGAGCTGTTCTATGAATTAGATGAAGGCCAGCAGATTACTGAAACGTCCATTTTGTGAATGCGTCTGTAAGCATCGGCGTCCTCACTGATGGTGCTAAATAACTTTGATCTGCGGGAGGCAGAAATTTGCTGAGAGCTGAGGTACCAAACAAACACTACAGCCATTATTGACCCAATCATCCAATGATCAGCTGATCCGACCAATAATTGCTGTAATGCATAGACAAGATTTTCTCCCTAACAGCAATAAAATGGTCAAAACACTTAGGTCCGATAATTTTATCTTTTGTTTTTCCGAAGATATATTGGACCCAAAATAACGATAACATCTAGTGTGTGGCACCTCCACCTTCTGGTCAGAGTTTCCTATCTCTCTGACTCCATAATTACTGGCAAGCACAGCAGTAATACAGTATTTATTGCTCTGTATTCTGCAAGCTGTACAGTCAGAGATGCAGAACTTCCATTATTTTATTACAGCTGTAGTTGTTGATAATTATGGGGTCAGAGAGATTGGAAAACTCTAGCCAGAAGGTGGAGGTGACACCCACTGGGGCGGATCTCCCTGACAACCAGACAGCCAATCAACTGCGGACCTCCTGCTGAGGTTGACAGGATACCCATGCAGCCAATCAATGCTGAGATTGTTAGGAGAACCGCAGGCCCTCCAACATGACCCAATCCATTAGGTACAAATTAAGCCGCTCCTGAGCTTCCAACTGTCACTCACCTGGTTTAAATGAATTAACTGATATTTAAAAAACTATTTGTCTCTTCAACAAAGGAGGTTACCATAGTAACTGACATTTAACTGAGAAGCGGAGTATTTTGTACCTTATGGAATAAGGGTATGGAGGGTCTGGAACCGTGCAGCTAATCAGTGCAGAGATTGACAGGAGGCCTGTACAGCCGATCAGCAGCAAGAGCCTCCTGTCAATCTCAGCTGCCGTTCCTCTTCAACCTCAGTTACCAGTCACAGCACGAATGATGAGTAATGCCCTAGAGAAAAATCGTCCTTTTTATTTGTCCAAAATAATAATTTTAAAATGATTTTATTATAAATAGAGTTTGAAGATATTGGACCGGATCCAGACTCCTGCGGATGGGGTGTTTTCGATCCCTTGGATTGGAGAATACCCTCTTTTTGTTTCCTTACACTATAAGCACAAGACATCCAGCAATCTTAGTGGTCTCACAATTCCTCAGACAGACACCTGGATATTCCGCTATTTCAAGTCTGAATCGGGTTCATTAAGTGGAGAAAAAAAGTATCTTTCCTTTAATGTGTTCTAAAAATATTGATGGCAGGTTATGATAAAACATATGCGTAGTGTCTGATGTTCTACATAACATTCTTTGCTATAAATAAGTGATCATTTCGTGACATGGGAATGGAAGGCAGCCAATAGGAATATGGCGAATGCGGTTACTTCAGATGAATGCAGCCTTAAGTCTTACTCCAACTGGAGAAGACTCTGTGACACAGACATAGTGACCTACGATGAGGAGGGAAAGAACCAAGGACGCTTCTATAATAAATCATTCACACAGAAATAGATGAACACGAGACATAAACTGTGTCTTGGGTATCTGTCTAAGACATACATAGGAGAGGTTGGGGAGACTTCATTTAGAATAGAACAACTTGTGGACAGACTTATTTAAGGTTCTAATTAGGAACGTTGGTGTTGCTCCTAGGAATGTGATTGGTTGATATAGGCAACACATCTTATTTTCTTTTTTGTAAATTAAAAAAAAAAATCAACCCTACAATACAAGCTTTCAGATGCTCTACCACCTCATGATAAGTAGTTTTTCATAGTCCCAACCCCCCCAGTTAATCTCATTTATATGGATTAAATGGTAGTAAATTAATCAAAATTTCTGTGGTAATATACCATGTAAATACTTTCCTAGTACCTCCCCCCAGGCCCCTATCTATGTCAGGGGGTTACATATTTAAAGATCATTTCCATCGGGCTGATCCAGAGCTACGCTGGCTAGCTGGCAGTAAGTATGACCAGCGTAGCTCTGGTGCTCCCTGCCGACACTCCCCCTGTGGCCGGCATAATTACCCACTGTTACGCTGGATAAAGGCTACCTTAACTTTAGCCAGTAATTAGGTAACAGTAGGTAATTATGCTGACAACAGGGTCGTAACTGCCCTAACCCGCCCTCCCTCCCTCATTAACTTCCCTTCCCCCGCCTTCCTTCCGTAACGGTTGCGTAGTTACGGCAAGGAACGCCCCCTCGCCGTAACTACACAACAGTTAGGGACACCCGAACCTAAGGAACTGGTTTCCCTAACTACGCCGGGCAGATGCGCAGAATGGCAGAAATGCAGCTCTTATGCATACGGCGGCAGCCGTAGGTCTAGATGAGCCCCATTATAACTATGATGAAGGCCAGTACACTAGGTATGTATATTACACTATGCATATTGACAATGTAATGAAGAGTATTGGTGCTATTATGAATTATATTTAGCACCAACCCATTGGCTGTCACACCCTGACATACATGTGAATAACACCTATATTTACAGATATATTTAAGACTCGCACATATAGCATATTGTGAGAGGTTCTCACAAGAGAATGTGGCCTGAGGTTTTATCACCTACGCCACCCTCCATCTTGTCACCCATGTATATAATTATAATAACCACAAATGAATTTTACCCATGGTTTACTTGCAATCTCTTCATGTTTCTGGTACTCACATCTGCGTGTTCCTGAAATGATCTGTTCTGTCTTGTATGATGCATAATACAGACACAGTCACCTATCAGAGGTAGGCTCCCAATCATTGTGGAGCATCCACTCCGGCCAAAAAAACATAAATGAGTGACCGGGCTGCAGATTAATCCCTATTGCAACATCTAATTCTAATCACTCATCCGGTGTAATATGTTAGTGCGACGTTTATAGCAACATCAGTTAATCTCACAGCACCAATCTGACAGGGTTAACTGATGGCCAGTCTTATGGAGGACAGAGCAGAGGAGAGAGTATGGACAGAGCAGAGGAGAGAGCATGGATAAAGCAGAGGAGAGAGCGTGGACAGAGCAGAGGAGAGAGTATGGACAGAGCAGAGGAGAGAGCATGGATAAAGCAGAGGAGAGAGCGTGGACAGAGCAGAGGAGAGAGTATGGACAGAGCAGATGAGAGGGCAAATTCCGGGAGAGTCGGTAACCCTGTTATACAATAATATACCCTGTGCCCAGTGGTGTAACTAAAGGGGGTGTAGGGGGTGTGGCTGCTACGGGACCCAGAGGAGAGGGGGGGCCTGTGGCAGCCGCTCCCCTGCAACGTAGGCAAAAACAGCCCTCGACACTCCATGTATGACCGCGTTATATATGCATACACTCCTACATGGAGCACCAAGCCCTGTTAAAAGCTGTCAGACGCTGACAATTTCAATAAGTCAGCTGTCCTGTCTGGCTCCACCTAGTCCCTCCCTCATCCAGACTAAGGCCCCGCCTCCTTGCCCCCTGCCCCTGACTGTGCCCAGCCTTTCCAAGCCTGAAATGGTTGATAACAGAGAACATTAGTGAGCACATGTAAACTGAATTTCAAATATATAAAGTTTATTCAAGGTCTGGGAAAATGTTACACATGTATTTGTCCAAACGTAGAAGGGATCAATTTCTTCTATGTTACTGGTCTTTAAACGAAGATCGCAGTCATCAATTTTTATCTCATCCTGTTATGCCGGAACTTAGCACCACAAAACGTACCGTCCATTCTACAGGACGCTCTCCTTCACCCCCCAGACTTAACCCAGACTGTCACTGACATCCTCTCCTTCCAGTCCTCTTCCCAGATGCAAATAGTAAACAGAGGCTTTGATTTAGAGTTGGCGGAAATCCAATTAAAAGATGCAAATTCACAGATGGAAAAACCTCGCTGGATGCAGGGGGCACAATGTATGTATTTGTATGCAGCTCACAAATGCTATACAGCTTTAGTTCTAAGCTGTGATTTAAAGTTATGCTAGTCCCTGCCCCCTTCCGCCTGCACAACTCTAAATCAGGGTCACTTACTTTTTATTCTGGGAGATCACAGAGGGAAGAAATAGATGCTGATATGGAGGCGGGGCTTAATGACATATTTTATGCAAATCGAGACATTAAGCTCTGTCTCCTGTCAATCACTACTGTAGTTTCTAGTGTTCCTGGGGGTGAATGGAGCTTGATGACATCATCATTCCTCCTGCCCATCCCTATTAACTCTACTATAATGAGAGCCAAAGGGTGAACAGTAGAACTGGCCAAACTTCGGGTTGGCAACCATGTTCTTAATCTGTAAATTTACATTTTACTCCATGGTAACATAATTTCTGAGCCTGATTCTGGTTTTTGCATACATTCTACATACTCTACATACACATCATTGGCCAGGCCTGGCCAACCTGTGGCTCTCCTGTTGTAAAATTACAAGTCCCAGAATGCTTTGTCAGATATCACTCTATGCATACTGGGACTTGTAGTTTCACTTCTGAGCCTGATTCTGGTTTTTGCATACATTCTACATACTCTACATACACATCATTGGCCAGGCCTGGCCAACCTGTGGCTCTCCTGTTGTAAAATTACAAGTCCCAGAATGCTTTGTCAGATATCACTTATGTCTATGCATACTGGGACTTGTAGTTTCACAACACCTAAAGGAGTCACAGGTTTGCCAGGCCTGTCCTAGGCAAGGCTTTGGCTTATCACCCCCCTCCCATGAGATCTGCATAGTGAGTTTGATTGGGCATGTAAATCAGTATAGTAAGGCCTGGGTTTAGCCGTTACATATGATCCAGTATTTTGTGTGGAATACTTAAGGCAGGTTCCAGGGCATGGATCCATTGTCCGAATGCAAGGGGGGTGCTCCTGTGTGCAACATTTTAGATAAAAAATTCCATACGTCAGCCTTCGTTGCAGAGGCTACATATGGTATTTACTATTAAATCTGGATCAGGCCCGAGATGAATAAAACAAATAAAAAAAGTTGAAAAATAAAGTATAAAAACTAAATAATAATAAAATATCAATAATAATAAAAATAAAAACAATAATAAATTAATAATAAAATAATAATAATAATAATAAAAATAATAATAAAAATAATAACCATGTATCCTTTGTGACCCTCTCCCAGTTCATGATTGAGTGTGTTAAGGTACTCAAAACTTCTCCCCATTGGCCACTGTTTCAGTATATCTGCTCCCGCACTAATGAACCCCTCAGATGAAGAGTCCAGGGGAAAAGTCAGGGTTGTCCCAGAGAGATAAAAGTCTGCAGAAGTCCCAGGCTGGTGAAGCAGGACTCGTCATCACCTCAGGAGAGAAGGTTTCTCTAGAAGATGAATGAAAAGACAGCCACCTGGACCCAAGCTGCCTCTATACCACAGCCTGACTCTGTAAGATTGCTAAACGGCTGCCGCCAGATCAGGTCCGATTTGATGGATTTGATCGCTCGGAGGAAATGCTCATTTTAAAAAATATTTATGTTTTATAAACAAGAAGTAAATATTGACTAAAAGCAACTTTAAAATGTATACTGATAAATAACATCGTACGTTGTTACGATGATGATATGTGACTGGTCCTTACGCTCTGAGTTACGTGGCGTAACATCTGCCGTGCACATGCGCAGTAAGTACTAATGGGCGCTTTTACGCTAGCGGCTAGCTTAAATTCACTCTCGTGCGTAGTTCTGGATCTACCCCAATGTCTTTATCCTTCCTGATTGCTGGCTACACACTGATAATGTTGATGCCGCCATTCTGTTTCATGAAATCTTTTCTGTTTCCGTGTTGATTCTCTTCTCCTATTTGCTGTTCTCTTTAACATACCTTTGTTACATGACAAATCCCGTGATCATCATTCTTCTTTTGTATAAACATATCCTGGATTACTGCACTGGATACATGGAGCATTTGCTGTTCTCTTTAAGAGACCTCCTTTATTATCCCAAGACGCGCACAATGGAGGGTATTAAGGAGGAACAATGCAAGGTACATAAATGTAGTATTTAACATGACAACTGCTTTACCTCTATTCCTGCCTTCTGGGAAATGCAGCAAAGCTCACCAAATTACTCAGCCTACTGCTACTAAGCTTGGTCTACCCTATTTACTACCCAGTTCCCCACAAACTCGCACACTTTCTCTTTCCATACTAAAATAACCCTCAGACTGCTACTAACGCTGCTGTGTGACTGATCCGGTGGCAGCCATTTTAGATTTTTTTTGCAGATGGGCATAATCCCCCATTCATTTTTGCGCTGCAGCCCTGCCGCTAGCTCCGAAAAGATGAGTAACCTCTCCGGGGACTTTT
>WWET01003274.1:98518-126885 GCA_011038615.1 Limnodynastes dumerilii | reverse complement strand
GACCTGAGCCATACCATTTTCAGGGCCGGTGCTAGGTCCCTGGGCACCCTAGGCGAAGTTTGGCCTGTCTTCTCTCCACGGCAGCATCTCCTCTCTGATCATCAGAGAGGAGATGCTGCAGATAGAAGCAGTCACAGACTCTGCTGCGGCGCTGAGGTGAGTAAAGGGGGTGACGGAGGCTCATCTCTCCGTCACCCCCTTTACTCACCGCAGCGCCACAGCAGAGACTGCGACTGTCCCTCTCCTAGCTGATGAATGACGCGCTGCGTGACCCCAAGGTCAGGCCAAACTTCGCCTAGGGTGCCCAGGGACCTAGAACCGGCCCTGTATACAACGCATTAGTAGGGCACAAGCACATTACACAATGTACAGAGCCTGTGTCAGTGCATAAGCACTGTTGTATCTGTAGTGACCCATTTACCATTCCCACCTGCTTTCCTATTGCATCACAGGCCAGGACCATCTTCCTCCATGTCAGTCCGGATCACATGGCCACTAAGCCACGCCCCTTTCATGGGATCTGTGAAGCCACGCCCCTTTTTGAATTTTCACCTTTTTTTGCTAATTTTTCAATATTTTTTTTTTATTTTTCAATCTGGGGGTGGGGTTCTGGGCAGCCAGAAACCCCCCCTGAGTGCACCACTGAGGTCAGACAGTGCTGGTTAGCAGAACGGAGAGGGCGAGAAGGGGTGTGCATGGAGATGAGTGAAGAGAGGTAGGGAGCAGTGGATGAGGATATGGCTTTAAAGGTGAGGGTAAGGAGTTTAAAGTATAAGCCTGGAAGCAGCATTGAGTATAGATTGAAGGGGGGCAAGATTGGTGAGCAGGAGAACAACGATGAGGAGGTTACAGTAGTTAAGACGTGATATGACTAGAGAGTGGATGAGGGCTAAAGGTAAGGTTAAATCAGTGCAGAGTTGGTCCAAACAGCTACTAGAGGAGACTTCATTGCCCAACAAGGTAATTATCTGTGCTTGCCAAGTTATTACTGCTGGAGAATACTATATCATGTCACTTGGTGAAATGCATCAAGATTGGAAGTGGTGAATTAGCGTTTTCTTATGTCTGACTAGTATCTTTTAAAAACAAACATTCATGTTTATTTATCTGTAAACGTTACTGAATAAAACATCTAAACATCTGAGGATGTATTATTTATTTCAGAATCCATTTATTTAGAAATTGTAGCATTTTAACTAAGAAAAAAACGCAAAACAAATGTATAAGACAGCATTGAGGCGTGATCAGGGAACGTAGGCTTGTAAGAAAGAATGTTGGCCTCAGAGTTACACAAGTCGGATGGTTCACTTCGGCCTCTGGGATTCATGGCCAATATAATGACTGATGGATAAACAGAACCACATGTCATTCTAGGGAAAAGCTGGAGACATTAACAAACCAAGTTGATAAACAACAAGACTTGTTGCTGTAATCAGGCCAGAGTTTCACATCTTTGGACACGTAGGCCTCATCCATGTGAGAGTAGTTAAGAAAGCGGAGGGTTAAATATTTTAACCAGAGTGAGATTAAACTCCCTGGGTGCGGATGATACCCAGTGATGTCACTCCCCTGTTAGCGTACGATTGGATAAGTGTCAGGATAGGGAAGGAGCTTTCTTGCCATAGGAAGGCATTTAAGGCTACAAAACAGGAAGCAGATTCTCTTTCTTCCTGGATTGTCCCTCTCTTCCTCCCATACTTAAAGCTTGGTTGTTGTTTCTGGTTAGCGGAAAGCAATTCTTTTATTGCTTTTATTTGCATTAGTATTATTGTACCGGATCCTGATTTAATAGTAATGGCCATTTTTTGTGTGCAGAAAACGGCCACATTCAGCAAGTGCACACTACCGACTTCCAGCATGGATCTGGATCCTCAAGATCCAGGAGGGGGAGGGGGAAGTATTTATATTGTATAGCAAAGGCTTGACTAAGCCCTTATCCACGATCATCATTTACACAGCGGCCATATTTTAAGTGCAAAAATGTTATGGCAGGGTCCTTAAGCAAATTTAAATAATTAAGCAACCGGATTTGTGGACCTCCAGGTCAGCTCACATCTTTTTTATTAAATGTATGTTCTCCCAGCCTCTGTGGGGGTTTTCCTCCGGGTGCTCAAATTTCCTCCCACACTCCAAAAACATGCTGATAGGTTGTTAATTGGCTGCTGAATAAATTACCCCGTTTGTGTGTGTTAGGGAACTCCGAATGTAGCTCCAATGGTACTGGGACTGATGTGAATGTGAAATATTCTCTGTAAAGCACTATGTAATCTGATAGCACTCTATAAAAACCTGATAATAAATAACTAAATAAATAAATATCAGAATTATATCAGGTCTATTCTATCTATTATATCAGGTCCATTATTATTATTTATGGTTGATAATGGTAAGATTGGCATAGGAGAAGACTGAGCCGAGGTGGCACTTATGATAAGGTACTGGGCAGTAGAGAAAGATAGCTCAGAGCTGTGTCTCGTCTGCAAGGAGGATCTGTTTGTCGTCTAGATGAGGTGGAAGGAGGACGCCTGAGTTGTGTATTGTTTGGGACGGTTAATACAATGAAAAACGCTCATGCAATCTTGTTATGTATGTGTTATTAGTCTGCTCTCTTTAGACACCATCAATTTTAGTCTGCTTAAAAGTTCAGTAAATAGTTGTATGATCAATACATTGAGGTAAATCCAGAACTACGTGTGCCGTACGTTTATTCGCGGAGCGTATTTTCGTGCACGTAAGTTCGCTACACTCCCCTCGGCACACCCCTTGCACAGACGTATTTTGTCAAGATACGCTTCCCAAACCCTACCTTAACTTTTTCACACGTAACCGCTGTCATACGCACACGTACGTATGGGCTGAACGAATTTACGCTGCTAAGCACGCCCATACTGTACACTTTAAATACCACCCCCCGCCTACTTCACGTATTTCAGACGTATTTTGGAGTAACGTAAATTTGGCACGCCCACACGTAAGTATTTACGTGACACATACGTGAATGGCCCATACGTTCACAATTACGCTACGTGAATGTGCGTATTTTCTATGGAGCGCATGCGCACTGCGTTCTAAACTGCGATTTTACGTCTCCGCCACGCGTAAATTCGCTTCGAAGCGTTGTTCTGGATCAGGCCCATTATTATTCAATAAATAAACAACATTAATCATAGCTTAATAAGTTGAGTTGTAGACCTACAAACAGGTGTCAGTGTTATATTTTGCATATATAAATCTGTATGTTTCTTGTTTTGGACAAAGGCTGAGCTTCATCTGAGTTGCAGTGAATTATTATTATTTTAGCAGCTTATCCTGTAGCAGACCCCTCTGAGCTTAGACAAATCTTACATTCTACCCCTGCTGACACCTAGGACCTGGGCATCTGCGCTGACTCTACAGGGGGTCTGTACAGTCTGTGATGCAGAATAAAGGAAGCCCCTGTGTACACACACTGGTAAGACATCTGTAATAATAACATGGAGCGGATGTAGTATGTGTTTCGTCTACACGGCTGACTCCGCAGGACATCTACATGGAGAAAGTGCTATAACGTTGCCTGCAGAACCAGCAGGAGACATTGTTTGGACAGATCTGTATTAGTATCAAGGTATTAGGTAGGAATAGGCAACCTGCAGCACTCTTGGTGTTGTGAAACTACAAGTCCCGTCAATGCTTTGCCAGGTATTAGCTATGCCACTACTGTTGTCGCATGATGGGACTTGTAGTTCCACAACACAGGTGCTGGAATTTATCTGTCTGGATTACACATATATAATATTTACCAGACAGGAAGGACTTTTCCTCAGGCTGCAATTAAAAAGCACCAGAACTGGTGGGATTAACTAATTAATTATAACTATCTCTAACACTGATAAGTATACCTGACACAGCTCAGAATGAGGAAGTCTCTCACATCCACAAAACAGGCTGGACCGGTACTCCCACTCCTCAAAGAGGATCTGGACATGAAAGACATGAAGAACAAGCAGACCCCGCTCCCTGAACTCCTCTCGTCCTGATTTTCTCAGGTCACACTCTGCGGAGTCTATTTATAAAGATCATTTTCCTGTGATAATGCTCGTTGGCATGTACATAACGCATTACCCTGCCGGCCCGTTCTTTTCATAGCAGGTCGGCGGTTCGTTATATTTACAAAGCCAGGGAGCAGAGTTTTACACTTCGATCCCAGCGTAAAACTAGGGGTAAGTATCCCAGCGATCTCCCCATATTCCCCTCCTTTCTTCCCCCTAATAGCTACTAGGGGGAGGAAAAGGGGGACATGTATGGTGAGACCGCTGGGATAAACCTATGGGTGGAAAGTAAAAAAAAAATAAATAATTAAAAATAAAAAGTGTGGTTTTTTATTTAAATACATTTAAAGTTAAAAAATAAATAATACAAGTAAAAAAAAAAAAGTAATTGTAAAAAAAAAAAAATATGAAAAAAAGCAAAACTTATAAAATCCGGGAAACACGTCTGATTCAGAAGATTTCAAAGTCTCGATATGAAGATACTGCGCATACTCCTGCACGGGAGTCTCTGCACATACAAAGTATGAATGAAGTGTACTGCGATGAGCACAGAGATCATCGCGGGACCTCGCAGGGCAGGTAAGTTTTAGTAAATTAAATGAATGAATGAAGCTGCGAGCAGAGCCAGCCTGGATCAGCTTCATTCATTTCAAGAGAGTCATACATTCAAGAGAGTCATACAAGATATGAGAGAGCCAGACACTAGGGGGCAGAGAGGAGTCAGCAAGGGACAAATAGTGCAGTTGCCATAAAGACAGCGGGCGAGTTTTCAGAAAAGTGCAAGAAGTAACGTAGATTACGTTACAAAATTAAGCATGCGCAGTAGCACTTTTCTGCCTACGGCCCAGCGGTCCTTATTCACAGTTAAGAGTAAAATTGCGAACTTACCTAAATATACACGTGAAAAATCCACAATACCGATTCTGAGAAAATAAAAAAACTCGGTTAACCACTCCCCCTGAGTCCAGAGCGCTACATAAGGACGTAAGTCTATATTTTTGATAATTAGGTACATGTGGACTTTATTAGCTGTGAATCGGTCATGCGTAATGGTGTTTAAAATTGTTTATGATTCAAAGATATGTAACTAAACGCACCGATTAGGCTCTGGAAAAGTAAAAAAAAAAAATCAAAACAGCAAGTAGTCTCATTAACATATGTAATCAAAAGTAACCATTAAAAATACAACTAGAAATAAAAATAAACGTGCCATACTTTAGAAGAAACATAAACAGATACTGCATGAAGTTATAAAAACAATGATCCGCTACATAACATTTACAAAAGAATCATTTTAAAAATAAAATCAAAACAAACAACCAATATAGTTAAATAGAAGTAATGTAATTGTGTTTCTTATAAAAATGTCTTCAACTTATGAGTGGTCGATGGCTACCTTAACGTGTCCTGTGCGTGTGTTAGCATACACAAGGCACTCCTACTTGTGACTCTAACTCTGTTCTGTTGGAACGCCCATACTGTACATTAGTAGCCCGTGTGTAGCTCATTTGCATTAAGAGTCTTGCCTCTCTAGCCACGCATGCGGAACTCGCTATGTGCCGATGTGTGCATCAGGCCTATGTGAATCACGTCAATCCCCGCTAAGAAACTCTGCTTACCGAAATTGGGACATCCAAAAGTTCCTTTCCGGATGTCCCTATTTCAAATCATGCAAAGTGAGAGGTGAGGGTTAGGGTTAGAATTAGGGAAAGGAGTGGGGACTATTTTTACTTACTATTTCGGAGCACGGAGCTTTTGGTGCTCCGTGGATCGATTGCTATGCCTCATTCGAAAATCAGCCGTTCGGAGCGGAGCCCCACACCCTGTAAATCAGACGGCCATGGTTTCCATGCATTACGTGGGTTCTGGGAATGCGCAGTTTAACTGATCATAAAAATACGCACGTAGATTCTACACTTCCCTCTCCGCAGCCTCAACCCTCCCCTCTCCACAGCCTAACCCTAACTCTCCTTGTCCTCCAGCCTAACCTTAACTCTCTTCTAACCCTACAATGGTAGCATCAGTTTTTATTGTTAAATTGTTGATGAATAAATCCTTTCAGTATTATTGTGAAGACTGTGAGTAGGATCCGCTGACTTCTTCATCTAAAAGAAAAGGTAAAAGTAGGTGACACTGCAGCTGATTCACAAGAGAACAAAGTGTATTTTTTTATTTCTATTGCCATTATTGAAGTCATGTTGGGCTGGATCCAGACTTAAGAAGGAGCTTGAAATTAGGAGAGTTACTCCTGGGCTAAACCATGGTGATTGCAGGGGAGTCATATTTTATCTGTTGTAAACAGTATTAGAGATGAGAGGTGATGTTTCCTATCCCAAGTCTAAATAACAGTGTGATAGTAAAGCTGGTCAGTATCTGTGTGCAGTAAGCAATTTAAAGATATATCCCTGCATGCAAAGAATACAATTAACTTGACTCCCCCTGCAATCAACATGGTTTATCCCAGGAGTAACCTTCCGCTCTTATTTTCAAGCTCCTTTTTAAGACTGGATCCAGCCCATTGTCTTAGATAACTGCCAATCAAGTCTTTGATTACATCTTGGTTGCCTGCATAGGCCTCACTGCAGGGAAACAGGACACAAATTTTAAATAAACAGTGCTTAGGATAAAAAACTAACATTTAATTTCCATCATAATCATATTAAGACTTAGCTTCTCTGTAGAGAATTATAGCAGAGTTCGTTCCACAGAAGATAGTTGGTGGTACAGGTTGTGAGATCGAGTGTTGCCAGCAAAGATGTTATGAAGCAGCATGCTCTGTAACGAGGATGGTGTAAAGAGTCTGCTCGCTGCAGTGTAGGGACTTCGGGTCGGGTCAGCGTACAGATGCTTTAGTCGGCGACTATAATAGGCGATGGATTCAAAGGGTCAGACCTAGATTCCGCTTATGCCTGTAAAGCACTGTGTATAGAGTTCAAGTGAATGGTGAGTATACAAGCTCCCGGCGCAGCACCCGCTCCCGCTCCTCGGTCCAGCTGAAATCAACTGCAGGAATCCTCTGTGATTAAACAGCCTCCACCAACTCTCTCCACAGTCCAGTAAATATAATGAGAGTCCGGATACTGCTGAATAAGGTCGATGTAAAACCAGTGTATTCAACTTGTCAGAAAAAAAGGGATGCCACTGAAGCACAATACTGAGTATCGATAATGTCCTGGGGAGATTAAAGAGTCGCCTTGACGCGTTTCTTCATTCCTAAGAATGATTTCATCAGAAGGTGAGATGATGACACCATTTTTAGGAATGAAGAAACGCGTCAAGGCGACTCTTTGAACTCCCCAGGTCATTATCGATACTCAGTATTGTGCTTCAGTGGCATCCCTTTTTTTCTGACAAGTTGAATACACTGGTTTTACATCGACCATATTCAGCAATATCTGGACCTTTTGAGGGATTATCTCTTTCCTTCACAGCAGCTGGGATATTTGTAATGTGTACATTTGACCAGCACAACACTAACCCTCTAGCACTGATATAGTATTACAATTTCTAAAGAGATTGCCAACACTTCAGGGAGTCAGGGAGATCACCCACTCTTCAGGGAGTCTCTCTAATATTCATGGGCAGTTATGATATATCAGGTAACAATTGTAGAAAGAAATAATGTCTTGTACATGGCGTCTTCATCACCCACAGACATTTCTCAGCGGCTAAACATGATTCTAAGATCCGAGGAATGATAAGTTGTTGAAGCCTGAGAATCTGACCCTATGTCATTCTCCACTGACTGCACCAATCCCCTGGGACAGAGACTTTACACAGGAAGCGGCGGCAGTGCAGAGTTACACAGAATATCGGCATTATTAGAACGCTGAAACACAAATAAGGGTCACACGCTGAAAGGAAACATTTCAACTCCATGTTATTTTATTAGTGCAAAATATCACATCATCAGCTTAGTCATGCAAATACGCTCACTGCGCCTGTGTCTCATTAATAAAACGCCACGGGGGAACTGACTCAAACACTCGCTAAGCCAAAAGACGAGAAGATCAAATGTAGACATAGGAATGAACCCAAAAGGTGCAATATTACACCATGGCAAAACTACATGGTGAGACGGGGGAGGGGTGGGAGCAGAGTCTAATGTGAAACACAGGAACAGATATGGAATTTATCAACTTGTGTAAAAATGGAGAGTGGACATGTTGCCCCCTTCAGCCAATCAGATTCTTCCTCTCATTCATTTTACAGGCCTGGTCAACCTGAAACTCCTGCTTTGTCAGCTATAAGCTATGAGCATGCAGCTTAAGCATTCTGGGAATTGTAGTTTCACAATACATGTAGAGCCACAGGTTGGCCAGTCCTGGTTTAGTACATCGGGGGGTTTGATTCACTGGTACAACGTATCAATTCTCGACACATCGCATTCCGGCAGTGCAGTGGTGACCAGGCTTGCCAACTCTTCCGGAATATCCAGGAGACTTTCGAAATTCGGGCAGTTCTTCCAGTACCCCGGGAGAGCCAACAAATCTCCTACATGAGAGGCCCCCCTGCCTCTCATTATAGTATTACCAAGTAGGTCTTACAGAACTACAAGTACCAGCATGCCTATTACTGAGCACTTCTGGCTGGGTCAGTAAAGGACATCATGTTACTCTCCTATAATCCGAGAGTTAAAACAATACATTTAATCAATGAAAGAGTCTCCAAGCTGCAATAACAAGGAGCTGGGGCCAAAGGTGAGGCTCTGAGGGGCCCATCACTGTGCTGGGGATCACATTCAACTTTTTAATCTGAGCATATCACTAAGGTAACTAAAGAAGCCTTTCTGTGTCATACAAGGACGAAATGTAATCCTATTAATGTTACACTTGGTTTGTTAAGTAACTGGAGCTACAATTACAGATAATTTACTGTTCCTCAGAATGACCTAAAGCAGAAATCATCCCGCAACATGACATCGGAGATAGTTCACATAGCTAGAAAGTGAGGTTATTTTATTAAAGCAACAATCCCATGAAAGAAACCAGGTCACATCACATGGCACATGATTTAGTGAGCAGGGAAGCTTTGGAACACTCCTCTGAGCTCTTTTCACTGCTTTCTTCCTCCTGTGTTATCACCTAACATCCTGGGAGTCTAAAAGCCTGTGTGCAGCAGCCTAGGGCAAACTCCAGCTAAATACATTGTGCGCCATGTGACTGTGGTTGTCATGGCAATCGTATAACAACGTGTAAACTCTTTGGAACGATCAATTATTAACTGCATTCTGAAGAAACAACACAAAGGAAATCGTTACCTAGCTGCTTCTTATAGTCTGCCATTGTGATTTATGTTAGAATAAAATTCTACTCATCTTATGATCTGACTGTGTGGATTGGAAGTGAAATATCTGTCAGACATATTATGAGCTCTGGTGGGTGAGTTTTGTAGCTCTGCTCCTTTTGCTGTTTGTATCTTTGAGAAATACCGGGTGCAGAGCTTTGATCTCCGGTCTGACTGCTCTGTGTTTACATTTATTGCTGCCATTACAGCTGTGCGGGAAGCAATGCTCTGTCAGTCTGTCCTGCACGTCCCCTCCCCCTCTGTACCCCCCTCCACGTGGGAGATGTCAGTCCAGGAAATCCAGACTTAAATCTATGGACAATACAGCATTGAGGTGAATCATGAGTTACTTATTCAGCTGGTCTTCAGGAAAAGTCTTTATGTATATTGCAGCCAGGGGCGTAGCTAAAGGTTCATGGGCCCAGGTGCAAAAGGTCAGCTTGGGCCCCCCCCCACATAGAGGCTGTTTGAGGTGCACTACCGTAGTGCCAGTGGAGCGCAGCACACCTCAAAAAACCTGTATGATCAGGTCCACAGAAGACAGATGAGTGACAGGCTGGTGCCCCCAGTATCCCTCATAATATATCCAGCATCCCTCATCATATGTCCAGTACCCCATTATCCCTCATCATATATCCAGTTCCCCCATTATCTCTCATCATATGTCCAGTACCCCAGTATCCCTCATCATATATCCAGTTCCCCCATTATCCCTCATCATATGTCCAGTACCCCAGTATCCCTCATCATATATCCAGTTCCCCCATTATCCCTCATCATATGTCCAGTACCCCAGTATCCCTCATCATATATCCAGTTCCCCCATTATCCCTCATCATATGTCCAGTACCCCAGTATCCCTCATCATATATCCAGTTCCCCCATTATCCCTCATCATATGTCCAGTACCCCAGTATCCCTCATCATATATCCAGTTCCCCCATTATCCCTCATCATATGTCCAGTACCCCAGTATCCCTCATCATATATCCAGTTCCCCCATTATCCCTCATCATATGTCCAGTACCCCAGTATCCCTCATCATATATCCAGTTCCCCCATTATCCCTCATCATATGTCCAGTACCCCAGTATCCCTCATCATATATCCAGTTCCCCCATTATCCCTCATCATATGTCCAGTACCCCAGTATCCCTCATCATATATCCAGTTCCCCCATTATCCCTCATCATATGTCCAGTACCCCAGTATCCCTCATCATATATCCAGTTCCCCCATTATCCCTCATCATATGTCCAGTACCCCAGTATCCCTCATCATATATCCAGTTCCCCCATTATCCCTCATCATATGTCCAGTACCCCAGTATCCCTCATCATATATCCAGTTCCCCCATTATCCCTCATCATATGTCCAGTACCCCAGTATCCCTCATCATATATCCAGTTCCCCCATTATCCCTCATCATATGTCCAGTACCCCAGTATCCCTCATCATATATCCAGTTCCCCCATTATCCCTCATCATATGTCCAGTACCCCAGTATCCCTCATCATATATCCAGTTCCCCCATTATCCCTCATCATATGTCCAGTACCCCAGTATCCCTCATCATATATCCAGTTCCCCCATTATCCCTCATCATATGTCCAGTACCCCAGTATCCCTCATCATATATCCAGTTCCCCCATTATCCCTCATCATATGTCCAGTACCCCAGTATCCCTCATCATATATCCAGTTCCCCCATTATCCCTCATCATATGTCCAGTACCCCAGTATCCCTCATCATATATCCAGTTCCCCCATTATCCCTCATCATATGTCCAGTACCCCAGTATCCCTCATCATATATCCAGTTCCCCCATTATCCCTCATCATATGTCCAGTACCCCAGTATCCCTCATCATATATCCAGTTCCCCCATTATCCCTCATCATATGTCCAGTACCCCAGTATCCCTCATCATATATCCAGTTCCCCCATTATCCCTCATCATATGTCCAGTACCCCAGTATCCCTCATCATATATCCAGTTCCCCCATTATCCCTCATCATATGTCCAGTACCCCAGTATCCCTCATCATATATCCAGTTCCCCCATTATCCCTCATCATATGTCCAGTACCCCAGTATCCCTCATCATATATCCAGTTCCCCCATTATCCCTCATCATATGTCCAGTACCCCAGTATCCCTCATCATATATCCAGTTCCCCCATTATCCCTCATCATATGTCCAGTACCCCAGTATCCCTCATCATATATCCAGTTCCCCCATTATCCCTCATCATATGTCCAGTACCCCAGTATCCCTCATCATATATCCAGTTCCCCCATTATCCCTCATCATATGTCCAGTACCCCAGTATCCCTCATCATATATCCAGTTCCCCCATTATCCCTCATCATATGTCCAGTACCCCAGTATCCCTCATCATATATCCAGTTCCCCCATTATCCCTCATCATATGTCCAGTACCCCAGTATCCCTCATCATATATCCAGTTCCCCCATTATCCCTCATCATATGTCCAGTACCCCAGTATCCCTCATCATATATCCAGTTCCCCCATTATCCCTCATCATATGTCCAGTACCCCAGTATCCCTCATCATATATCCAGTTCCCCCATTATCCCTCATCATATGTCCAGTACCCCAGTATCCCTCATCATATATCCAGTTCCCCCATTATCCCTCATCATATGTCCAGTACCCCAGTATCCCTCATCATATATCCAGTTCCCCCATTATCCCTCATCATATGTCCAGTACCCCAGTATCCCTCATCATATATCCAGTTCCCCCATTATCCCTCATCATATGTCCAGTACCCCAGTATCCCTCATCATATATCCAGTTCCCCCATTATCCCTCATCATATGTCCAGTACCCCAGTATCCCTCATCATATATCCAGTTCCCCCATTATCCCTCATCATATGTCCAGTACCCCAGTATCCCTCATCATATATCCAGTTCCCCCATTATCCCTCATCATATGTCCAGTACCCCAGTATCCCTCATCATATATCCAGTTCCCCCATTATCCCTCATCATATGTCCAGTACCCCAGTATCCCTCATCATATATCCAGTTCCCCCATTATCCCTCATCATATGTCCAGTACCCCAGTATCCCTCATCATATATCCAGTTCCCCCATTATCCCTCATCATATGTCCAGTACCCCAGTATCCCTCATCATATATCCAGTTCCCCCATTATCCCTCATCATATGTCCAGTACCCCAGTATCCCTCATCATATATCCAGTTCCCCCATTATCCCTCATCATATGTCCAGTACCCCAGTATCCCTCATCATATATCCAGTTCCCCCATTATCCCTCATCATATGTCCAGTACCCCAGTATCCCTCATCATATATCCAGTTCCCCCATTATCCCTCATCATATGTCCAGTACCCCAGTATCCCTCATCATATATCCAGTTCCCCCATTATCCCTCATCATATGTCCAGTACCCCAGTATCCCTCATCATATATCCAGTTCCCCCATTATCCCTCATCATATGTCCAGTACCCCAGTATCCCTCATCATATATCCAGTTCCCCCATTATCCCTCATCATATGTCCAGTACCCCAGTATCCCTCATCATATATCCAGTTCCCCCATTATCCCTCATCATATGTCCAGTACCCCAGTATCCCTCATCATATATCCAGTTCCCCCATTATCCCTCATCATATGTCCAGTACCCCAGTATCCCTCATCATATATCCAGTTCCCCCATTATCCCTCATCATATGTCCAGTACCCCAGTATCCCTCATCATATATCCAGTTCCCCCATTATCCCTCATCATATGTCCAGTACCCCAGTATCCCTCATCATATATCCAGTTCCCCCATTATCCCTCATCATATGTCCAGTACCCCAGTATCCCTCATCATATATCCAGTTCCCCCATTATCCCTCATCATATGTCCAGTACCCCAGTATCCCTCATCATATATCCAGTTCCCCCATTATCCCTCATCATATGTCCAGTACCCCAGTATCCCTCATCATATATCCAGTTCCCCCATTATCCCTCATCATATGTCCAGTACCCCAGTATCCCTCATCATATATCCAGTTCCCCCATTATCCCTCATCATATGTCCAGTACCCCAGTATCCCTCATCATATATCCAGTTCCCCCATTATCCCTCATCATATGTCCAGTACCCCAGTATCCCTCATCATATATCCAGTTCCCCCATTATCCCTCATCATATGTCCAGTACCCCAGTATCCCTCATCATATATCCAGTTCCCCCATTATCCCTCATCATATGTCCAGTACCCCAGTATCCCTCATCATATATCCAGTTCCCCCATTATCCCTCATCATATGTCCAGTACCCCAGTATCCCTCATCATATATCCAGTTCCCCCATTATCCCTCATCATATGTCCAGTACCCCAGTATCCCTCATCATATATCCAGTTCCCCCATTATCCCTCATCATATGTCCAGTACCCCAGTATCCCTCATCATATATCCAGTTCCCCCATTATCCCTCATCATATGTCCAGTACCCCAGTATCCCTCATCATATATCCAGTTCCCCCATTATCCCTCATCATATGTCCAGTACCCCAGTATCCCTCATCATATATCCAGTTCCCCCATTATCCCTCATCATATGTCCAGTACCCCAGTATCCCTCATCATATATCCAGTTCCCCCATTATCCCTCATCATATGTCCAGTACCCCAGTATCCCTCATCATATATCCAGTTCCCCCATTATCCCTCATCATATGTCCAGTACCCCAGTATCCCTCATCATATATCCAGTTCCCCCATTATCCCTCATCATATGTCCAGTACCCCAGTATCCCTCATCATATATCCAGTTCCCCCATTATCCCTCATCATATGTCCAGTACCCCAGTATCCCTCATCATATATCCAGTTCCCCCATTATCCCTCATCATATGTCCAGTACCCCAGTATCCCTCATCATATATCCAGTTCCCCCATTATCCCTCATCATATGTCCAGTACCCCAGTATCCCTCATCATATATCCAGTTCCCCCATTATCCCTCATCATATGTCCAGTACCCCAGTATCCCTCATCATATATCCAGTTCCCCCATTATCCCTCATCATATGTCCAGTACCCCAGTATCCCTCATCATATATCCAGTTCCCCCATTATCCCTCATCATATGTCCAGTACCCCAGTATCCCTCATCATATATCCAGTTCCCCCATTATCCCTCATCATATGTCCAGTACCCCAGTATCCCTCATCATATATCCAGTTCCCCCATTATCCCTCATCATATGTCCAGTACCCCAGTATCCCTCATCATATATCCAGTTCCCCCATTATCCCTCATCATATGTCCAGTACCCCAGTATCCCTCATCATATATCCAGTTCCCCCATTATCCCTCATCATATGTCCAGTACCCCAGTATCCCTCATCATATATCCAGTTCCCCCATTATCCCTCATCATATGTCCAGTACCCCAGTATCCCTCATCATATATCCAGTTCCCCCATTATCCCTCATCATATGTCCAGTACCCCAGTATCCCTCATCATATATCCAGTTCCCCCATTATCCCTCATCATATGTCCAGTACCCCAGTATCCCTCATCATATATCCAGTTCCCCCATTATCCCTCATCATATGTCCAGTACCCCAGTATCCCTCATCATATATCCAGTTCCCCCATTATCCCTCATCATATGTCCAGTACCCCAGTATCCCTCATCATATATCCAGTTCCCCCATTATCCCTCATCATATGTCCAGTACCCCAGTATCCCTCATCATATATCCAGTTCCCCCATTATCCCTCATCATATGTCCAGTACCCCAGTATCCCTCATCATATATCCAGTTCCCCCATTATCCCTCATCATATGTCCAGTACCCCAGTATCCCTCATCATATATCCAGTTCCCCCATTATCCCTCATCATATGTCCAGTACCCCAGTATCCCTCATCATATATCCAGTTCCCCCATTATCCCTCATCATATGTCCAGTACCCCAGTATCCCTCATCATATATCCAGTTCCCCCATTATCCCTCATCATATGTCCAGTACCCCAGTATCCCTCATCATATATCCAGTTCCCCCATTATCCCTCATCATATGTCCAGTACCCCAGTATCCCTCATCATATATCCAGTTCCCCCATTATCCCTCATCATATGTCCAGTACCCCAGTATCCCTCATCATATATCCAGTTCCCCCATTATCCCTCATCATATGTCCAGTACCCCAGTATCCCTCATCATATATCCAGTTCCCCCATTATCCCTCATCATATGTCCAGTACCCCAGTATCCCTCATCATATATCCAGTTCCCCCATTATCCCTCATCATATGTCCAGTACCCCAGTATCCCTCATCATATATCCAGTTCCCCCATTATCCCTCATCATATGTCCAGTACCCCAGTATCCCTCATCATATATCCAGTTCCCCCATTATCCCTCATCATATGTCCAGTACCCCAGTATCCCTCATCATATATCCAGTTCCCCCATTATCCCTCATCATATGTCCAGTACCCCAGTATCCCTCATCATATATCCAGTTCCCCCATTATCCCTCATCATATGTCCAGTACCCCAGTATCCCTCATCATATATCCAGTTCCCCCATTATCCCTCATCATATGTCCAGTACCCCAGTATCCCTCATCATATATCCAGTTCCCCCATTATCCCTCATCATATGTCCAGTACCCCAGTATCCCTCATCATATATCCAGTTCCCCCATTATCCCTCATCATATGTCCAGTACCCCAGTATCCCTCATCATATATCCAGTTCCCCCATTATCCCTCATCATATGTCCAGTACCCCAGTATCCCTCATCATATATCCAGTTCCCCCATTATCCCTCATCATATGTCCAGTACCCCAGTATCCCTCATCATATATCCAGTTCCCCCATTATCCCTCATCATATGTCCAGTACCCCAGTATCCCTCATCATATATCCAGTTCCCCCATTATCCCTCATCATATGTCCAGTACCCCAGTATCCCTCATCATATATCCAGTTCCCCCATTATCCCTCATCATATGTCCAGTACCCCAGTATCCCTCATCATATATCCAGTTCCCCCATTATCCCTCATCATATGTCCAGTACCCCAGTATCCCTCATCATATATCCAGTTCCCCCATTATCCCTCATCATATGTCCAGTACCCCAGTATCCCTCATCATATATCCAGTTCCCCCATTATCCCTCATCATATGTCCAGTACCCCAGTATCCCTCATCATATATCCAGTTCCCCCATTATCCCTCATCATATGTCCAGTACCCCAGTATCCCTCATCATATATCCAGTTCCCCCATTATCCCTCATCATATGTCCAGTACCCCAGTATCCCTCATCATATATCCAGTTCCCCCATTATCCCTCATCATATGTCCAGTACCCCAGTATCCCTCATCATATATCCAGTTCCCCCATTATCCCTCATCATATGTCCAGTACCCCAGTATCCCTCATCATATATCCAGTTCCCCCATTATCCCTCATCATATGTCCAGTACCCCAGTATCCCTCATCATATATCCAGTTCCCCCATTATCCCTCATCATATGTCCAGTACCCCAGTATCCCTCATCATATATCCAGTTCCCCCATTATCCCTCATCATATGTCCAGTACCCCAGTATCCCTCATCATATATCCAGTTCCCCCATTATCCCTCATCATATGTCCAGTACCCCAGTATCCCTCATCATATATCCAGTTCCCCCATTATCCCTCATCATATGTCCAGTACCCCAGTATCCCTCATCATATATCCAGTTCCCCCATTATCCCTCATCATATGTCCAGTACCCCAGTATCCCTCATCATATATCCAGTTCCCCCATTATCCCTCATCATATGTCCAGTACCCCAGTATCCCTCATCATATATCCAGTTCCCCCATTATCCCTCATCATATGTCCAGTACCCCAGTATCCCTCATCATATATCCAGTTCCCCCATTATCCCTCATCATATGTCCAGTACCCCAGTATCCCTCATCATATATCCAGTTCCCCCATTATCCCTCATCATATGTCCAGTACCCCAGTATCCCTCATCATATATCCAGTTCCCCCATTATCCCTCATCATATGTCCAGTACCCCAGTATCCCTCATCATATATCCAGTTCCCCCATTATCCCTCATCATATGTCCAGTACCCCAGTATCCCTCATCATATATCCAGTTCCCCCATTATCCCTCATCATATGTCCAGTACCCCAGTATCCCTCATCATATATCCAGTTCCCCCATTATCCCTCATCATATGTCCAGTACCCCAGTATCCCTCATCATATATCCAGTTCCCCCATTATCCCTCATCATATGTCCAGTACCCCAGTATCCCTCATCATATATCCAGTTCCCCCATTATCCCTCATCATATGTCCAGTACCCCAGTATCCCTCATCATATATCCAGTTCCCCCATTATCCCTCATCATATGTCCAGTACCCCAGTATCCCTCATCATATATCCAGTTCCCCCATTATCCCTCATCATATGTCCAGTACCCCAGTATCCCTCATCATATATCCAGTTCCCCCATTATCCCTCATCATATGTCCAGTACCCCAGTATCCCTCATCATATATCCAGTTCCCCCATTATCCCTCATCATATGTCCAGTACCCCAGTATCCCTCATCATATATCCAGTTCCCCCATTATCCCTCATCATATGTCCAGTACCCCAGTATCCCTCATCATATATCCAGTTCCCCCATTATCCCTCATCATATGTCCAGTACCCCAGTATCCCTCATCATATATCCAGTTCCCCCATTATCCCTCATCATATGTCCAGTACCCCAGTATCCCTCATCATATATCCAGTTCCCCCATTATCCCTCATCATATGTCCAGTACCCCAGTATCCCTCATCATATATCCAGTTCCCCCATTATCCCTCATCATATGTCCAGTACCCCAGTATCCCTCATCATATATCCAGTTCCCCCATTATCCCTCATCATATGTCCAGTACCCCAGTATCCCTCATCATATATCCAGTTCCCCCATTATCCCTCATCATATGTCCAGTACCCCAGTATCCCTCATCATATATCCAGTTCCCCCATTATCCCTCATCATATGTCCAGTACCCCAGTATCCCTCATCATATATCCAGTTCCCCCATTATCCCTCATCATATGTCCAGTACCCCAGTATCCCTCATCATATATCCAGTTCCCCCATTATCCCTCATCATATGTCCAGTACCCCAGTATCCCTCATCATATATCCAGTTCCCCCATTATCCCTCATCATATGTCCAGTACCCCAGTATCCCTCATCATATATCCAGTTCCCCCATTATCCCTCATCATATGTCCAGTACCCCAGTATCCCTCATCATATATCCAGTTCCCCCATTATCCCTCATCATATGTCCAGTACCCCAGTATCCCTCATCATATATCCAGTTCCCCCATTATCCCTCATCATATGTCCAGTACCCCAGTATCCCTCATCATATATCCAGTTCCCCCATTATCCCTCATCATATGTCCAGTACCCCAGTATCCCTCATCATATATCCAGTTCCCCCATTATCCCTCATCATATGTCCAGTACCCCAGTATCCCTCATCATATATCCAGTTCCCCCATTATCCCTCATCATATGTCCAGTACCCCAGTATCCCTCATCATATATCCAGTTCCCCCATTATCCCTCATCATATGTCCAGTACCCCAGTATCCCTCATCATATATCCAGTTCCCCCATTATCCCTCATCATATGTCCAGTACCCCAGTATCCCTCATCATATATCCAGTTCCCCCATTATCCCTCATCATATGTCCAGTACCCCAGTATCCCTCATCATATATCCAGTTCCCCCATTATCCCTCATCATATGTCCAGTACCCCAGTATCCCTCATCATATATCCAGTTCCCCCATTATCCCTCATCATATGTCCAGTACCCCAGTATCCCTCATCATATATCCAGTTCCCCCATTATCCCTCATCATATGTCCAGTACCCCAGTATCCCTCATCATATATCATCGTACATCCGTCTTACTCCTCCTCTATCTTATATCCATCATGCTCCTCTTCTTCTATCCTACATCTGTCATACTTCTCCTCCTCTATCCTACATCCGTCATACTTCTCCTCCTCTATCCTACATCCGTCATACTTCTCCTCCTCTATCCTACATCCGTCATACTTCTCCTCCTCTATCCTACATCCGTCATACTTCTCCTCCTCTATCCTACATCCGTCATACTTCTCCTCCTCTATCCTACATCCGTCATACTTCTCCTCCTCTATCCTACATCCGTCATACTTCTCCTCCTCTATCCTACATCCGTCATACTTCTCCTCCTCTATCCTACATCCGTCATACTTCTCCTCCTCTATCCTACATCCGTCATACTTCTCCTCCTCTATCCTACATCCGTCATACTTCTCCTCCTCTATCCTACATCCGTCATACTTCTCCTCCTCTATCCTACATCCGTCATACTTCTCCTCCTCTATCCTACATCCGTCATACTTCTCCTCCTCTATCCTACATCCGTCATACTTCTCCTCCTCTATCCTACATCCGTCATACTTCTCCTCCTCTATCCTACATCCGTCATACTTCTCCTCCTCTATCCTACATCCGTCATACTTCTCCTCCTCTATCCTACATCCGTCATACTTCTCCTCCTCTATCCTACATCCATCATACTTCTCCTTCTCTATTCTACATCCGTTATACTTCTCTTCCTCTATCTACATCTGTCATACTTCTCCTCCTCTATCCTAAATCCGTTATACTTCTCCTCCTCTCACCTACATTCCTCCTCCTTCTCTATCCTACATCCGTCATACTTCTCCTCCTATATCCTACATCCGTCATACTTCTCCTCCTCTATCCTACAACCGTCATACTTCTCTATCCTACATCCATCATACTACTCCTCCTCTGTCCTACATCCATCATACTACTCCTCCTCTGTCCTACATCCATCATACTACTCCTCTTCTATCCTACATCCGTCTTACTTCTCCTCTATCCTATATCCATCATGCTCCTCTTCCTCTATCCTACATCTGTCATACTTCTCCTCCTCTATCCTACATCTGTCATACTTCTCCTCCTCTGTCCTACATCCATCATACTTCTCCTCCTCTATCCTAAATCCGTTATACTTCTCCTCCTCTATCCTACATCCGTCATACTTCTCTATCCTACATCCGTCATACTTCTCCTCCTCTATCCTACATCCGTCTTACTTCTCCTCCTCTGTCCTACATCCATCATACTTCTCCTCCTCTGTCCTACATTCATCATAGTTCTCCTCTATCCTACATCTCTCATGCTTCTCCTCCTCTATCCTACATCCGTCATACTTCTCCTCCTCTATCCTACATCCGTCATACTTCTCTTCCTCTATCTACATCTGTCATACTTCTCCTCCTCTGTCCTACATCCATCATACTTCTCCTCCTCTATCCTACATTCGTCATACTTCTCCTCCTCTATCCTACATCCGTTATACTTCTCCTCCTCTGTCCTACATCCATCATACTTCTCCTCCTCTATCCTACATCCGTCTTACTTCCGTCTTACGTCTACATCCCCTTTACTACCATCCTGTTTCTACATCCTCTTTCTACATCCCCTTTCTATATTCCCTTTTCTACATCCCCTTTACTACATCCCCTTTACTACATCCTCTTTACAACATCCCCTTTACTACATCCACTTTACTACATCCTCTTTACTACATCCCCTTTACTACATCCTCTTTACTACATCCTCTTTACTACATCCCCTTTACTACATCCCCTTTATTCCTCCTCCTCTTTCCCACTTCTTTTCCTCCTTTATCCTATTTCTCCTCTTTTGCTATCCTTCCTCCATCATTATACTACTTCTCTTCCTTCTCTATCCTACATCCTTCATACTCCTCCTCTATCCTCTATTCTGCTTTTCCTTCTTCTCTATCCTACACCCTTCATGCTCCTTCTATATCCTAATCCATGCTAATTCTCCTTTCTCTGCCATGCGTCTCTAATAGCGTTACTATGCGCTGCCCCTGCTTGGGAGATGATTTTTGTGAGGACAAGACTGCATCTGGTAGAGGCATATGTTGTAGAAATATATATATGTAGCTGGGTCAACACACTGTGAAAAAAAAGTATAGACACTTGTGTCTAAGTGTGCCAAGACCAGGCATGGTTTGGCTAGTGTGAGATGTATATATATATTCATGTATATAATATACAAAAGGTTTGGCTGCGTCGACTCTTCTAGAACTGATTATGAGTCTGGAGCTCTGATTCTCACCAAATAACCACCTAATGTAATGCTAGGATAGCACAGGCTTATTATGGATATGAAACCATAGGAGACAAGGGTCACCCAATAAAGTAATCAAGGCAGTTATCAGAACACCCTGACTGACGACACGAGAGATTATAGAGAGAGTCAAGAGCCAGCGTTATGGCTCCAGAGGCTCTTGCAATGGTGTGTGACAGGACATTAATGCAGGCAGAAAACGTAAACATAACCTCACACCATTGCACTGTTTATGAGCAGGGTATTGTAGCAATTCACTTAGTGGTCCGGTTACTGATCTAAAGACCGCGCTTAAGCAAATCTACATACAGAAATGGTACGTAGATAGCGTAAAGAAGCTACTACACATGCGTAGTAGCTCAATTTTTAAAACAATGGGGTAGATCCAGAACTACGTGTGTGCGTACGTTTATTCGCGGAGCGTATTTTCGTACACGTAAGTTCGCTACACCCCCCTCGGCACACCCCTTGCACGAACGTATTTTGTCAAATTACGCTACCCAAACCCTACCTTAACTTTTCCAAACGTAACAGCATACGTCCACTAACGGACGTACTGACTACGTGAACGTACGCCGCTTAGCACGCCCATACTGTACACTTTAAATACCACCCCCCGCCTACTTCACGTAAAACGCACGTATTGTTGACGAACGTAAATTTGGCACGCCCACACGTAAGTATTTACGTGACACGTACGTGAATCACACATACGTCCAAAATTACGCTACGTGAATGTGCGTATTTTCTATGGTGCGCAGGCGCAGTGCGTTCAAATCTGCGAATTTACATCTCCGCCACGCGTAAAATCGCGGAAATGCGTAGTTCTGGATCTACCCCAATGTACATAAGACGAAAACCACCTAACTGTGATACCGGACCATTATTACTATTGAAAAAGAAGAAAGGAAGAGATGAAAAGAGAGAGGAGAAAGAAGAGAGAGCAAGGGAAAGAAACAGGGGAGGGAGAGACAGTAACAGAAACCAGTGGCTGGAACACTGCTGGGGAAGTCACTCAGCTTCTCCTCCTTCCCTATTCCCCATTGTTCTTTATTAGGAGAGCAGGGATGTGATATTCATCCAATAGAGAAGAAAGAAGCTGTAGTAAAAGTACCAACCGGTGATCTTATATTGGAGTATAGGACTTATTTATGGTGATCTGGAGCTGGGAGCGCAGAAGATCCCAGGACTGGTAAATATTATTAAATACCGTAGCACTGGCGCTATCACAGGTGATCCTGGATAAATGTCTCTGGTTCAGTATAGCGCCACCTTTAAGATCTTAGACCCCACAGAGTCTAGAGGCGGCTCCACAGAAAGAGTTAGGAGCAACCACAAAAGTAAAGCAGCAAATGCTGCAACGTGAGGGGTGCAAATAAATGTATGTGGTACATGCAAAGCGCTAAGAGCCGCCGGCAGCAATCTAAAACACTAAGGGCCAGATTTACTAAGCTGCGGGTTTGGAAAAGTTGAGATGTTGCCCATAGCAACCAATCAGATTCTATTTGACGTTCTCTAGTATGCAATAGTTAAATGAGATCTAGAATCTGATTGGTTGCTATGGGCAAAATCTCCACATTTCCAAACTCGCAGCTTAGTAAATATGGGCCAGATCTTAAATGACATACGCAAGCGATTTTACGCTAGCTGCTGACGTAAAATCACCCATTAGTATTTACTGCGCATGCGTGGGGCAGATGTTATGCCACGTAACTCTGAACGTGAGTGTGCCAGTCTCGTATCAACAGTGTAACTACAAACGAAGGGGCATGACATCCATACGACACCCGTAATTCTGCTTTGGGGGCATTTAAATCCTGCAGTATGGGCGTGGCTTAGGCACTGGCGTACATGAAGCCTTTACGTACGTCAGTAGTTACGCTTTGAAAAGTTAAGATAGGGTTTGGGAAGCGTAAAAAGGCCAAAGTACGTACGAGCGAGGGGAATGCATAGAAAATACGCTATGCGATGAACCGTAACAAGCACTTAGGTCTGGATCTACCCCTGTGCCCCAAGAGTGCCCAGCAGCAGAAATCAATGTTCATTAGTGAATTTCAACACCTTATCTTACAGATAAAAACAATTCAGCAATGTTATATTATTAAGTGCAAGGAATAAAGCATAGAAGGTTTATTGTGCACGGGGTATACCTGTGAGATAGGGAGTAGTGTAAGAACATGAGCTTATGGAAGTGTTCAGATATAGGACCTGATTCACACTTAAGAAACAATTTAGGAACGTTCCTAAATATATGCACAGCCCAAATCCCTAACAATGAACCACAAACACTAATGAAAAATGCTAACCACACCCCTAGCTTCTTAGGAGCTAAGAACGTTCTTTTCACCATATTATTATTATTATTATTACCGTATTTCCCCATGTATAAGACGCTCCCTTGTATAAGACGCACCCCAGTTTTAGAGCCTAAATTTAAAAAAAAAACAATTTTAAATGTATTTTTTAATTTATTATTTTTAGCATTAATTAACTAAAAAATGGGGGCATCTTATACAAGGGATCAGGGAATTTAAGGACTGAACTTACCTTTTCAGTCCCAAGGGATCAGGGAATTTAAGACTGAACTTACCTTTTCAGTCCATCCGGCTGTCCCTCAGGCAGTTTTAGGCTCTCTTCACCGCAGCTCTGACTCCGGCTGGCTCCCTGGCGTTGCGCGCTGTACACTGACGCTGTGTGACCTGAGGTCATGCAACGTCAGTGTACAGTGCGCACCGCCAGGGAGCCAGCCGGAGTCACAGCTGCAGGTGAGAGAGCCTGAAACTGCCGGAGGGACCGCTGGAGGGACTGAAAAGGTAAGTTCAGCCTTACATCCCCTGTATATGACGCACCTGGTTTTTAGACCTATTTTTGGTCTAAAAAAGGGGCGTCTTATACATGGGGAAATACGGTATTTACATTTATTTATAAGACACCACATGGTATCCACAGCGCCATACAGAAGCAATAGCAAAGACAATAGTTACATATCCAATATAATAATCAGCAGAGGGTATAAAAACATGAATAAGCAACACAATACATGTACAAAGCAAAGTTAAAATACAGTATAAAAAGCAGAATAATATGTAAGGAAAGTAAAGATGCTGGATATGTGTGTAGGAGCAGATGAATATCCGTATATATAGGAACAGCTTTGTTTCCCAACTGAGTATCATGTGTATATTTAGGATCTTTAATATCCTCATGATTCACGGCTAAGCAAAGAAACACATTAATTGATTCAATTAAGAAGCAGATTGATTTTCTTAGGCTTTCTTTGTTTTATAATTAACAAAAATAACAAAAAAAATGTAACAAGTTTCAATATACTAAAATGTAGAAAATTATTAACATCATAAATACTTATTGAAGGATTAAGAAAGAACAATTCAGCTTTCAAGCTGTTATAACAAATATCAAAATAATAAATATCTACATAAAATTAGACCTAAACAAATTTGTATCTCAAGGTCTCACACAAACAATGCAAACATGCTATAAGTTAAATAAAAAAAAAAATATGTTTAAAAAATGTTTACAACAAACACTGAAATCATGAACAAACTGCAAATAAATTCAAATAATGATTGTCTTCCAAATTTAAAGTCAAACACAAAATGGTATCAAAACAGCTGCTTTAAAAGCTAAGCCTTTAATTGTTTCAATCAAAGCAAACGCATGCTTTCATTATAAACACACAGGGGCTGTGTGCTGAGCAAACAGAAAAGCATGAGGTTCTCTGTTAACCATGCAGATGTCAACTTAAGAATGGTAAGGGGCATTCTTATCTTTACTTGTGCGTATGTTACTCTGAGCAAGCCCTTCTTAACTGTGAATAATTCTTAAGTCTCAAGGAAAGCCCATACTGTACAGTGCTGCTAATTTACATTAAGAGTCTTTCCCCAGTTTAACCCTTCTTAAATATACGCACTGGAACCCTGTTCTTACTCAGTTGTGAATCAGGCACATAATGCCTATTGGCAGCTGTAACATTGTTCCTTGGCATATAGAAAATTGCTACTGGAAACAGAGACCTATTTCGATCCATTCCCAATAGCAACAGGTGGCAGCAGCAGTTAGGGTTAGGCTGTGGGAAGAGTTAGGGCTCAAGAAGTGGAAGGCTGAGGTTAGGCTGCAGGAAACGCAGGGTAAGCATAAAAATCTTAACTTCCATAGGACAAATCTTTTAGGCTCCGGGAGTCGAAGCATCACCGCTGTCTAAAATGGAGACTGCTGGAAATTTCCGGCAGTCGCCATTTAACTGCTGTCTGATGGTCTGTTGGAAAACAGACCATTGTACCGGCACACCGCATCCATAAATTTTATTGGGTGTTAGAATTCAATCATATGGCGGCATGCTAATAAGCATCAATGAACACGGTGGAGCAAAACTGACACCACATATCTTCAGATTTAACCACGTAATGGAATTAAATACCATAACAACCTTCTTGAGAGCACCATTGACAAAGAAACTGAAACACGTTGTGAACCATTACTTCACTCTCTCTCCCTGATAGACGTCTCCTTCTCCCACAGCAGTCACCAGTCCGGTTCCTATGTTAGATGATATTGTGCCTTGCAGGTTATTTTGCACTTCTAGGTCTGAGACTTCATTCCATCAGAGGATTGATCTCATTTGGGGAACTTTTTTCCTTCCTCTATATTTTGTGTATGCCATGTTTTTTCTTATGTTCCTGTGTTTTTAATGTTTATTAAAGATTGGGCATTTATTTCATACTTAATTGTCTTCTCTTTCTTTTCTTTCACCTATTTATTAAGGGAACAACCACTTGGCTGATTCAAATCCTTGGAATTGAATGTCTTTGCCTGCAGGGAAAATGCTTTGCTTTTGCTCTTAGTAGACAAACACTGAACAAGCTTTATTGTTATTACAACTTAGGATTGATCTGGGAAAGAACAATTCTTAAGTCTAATTCTGTTTGCACAGTTGAAATCCCTGACATCTTCCCTCCCCCTCCCCGCGGTTCACCATGGTTTGGCCCAGGTGCACCTGCTTGCGCTGCTACTCTCCAACCTGCATCAGTCCAAAGACTACAATCAGAACAGTGGACTGGATCCATTGCAATCTGTGTGTGGAAAACGCGTGAGCTTTAATACTGCGCATACGCGTTTTCGGCTTCCAGCGTGGAGTAGGATGCCCTTCCAACAGCCAGGTGGGGTGATCAGCCATGCACACCACATGAACACATGGCGAGAGGGGGCCATATTGGACCATCCTTATTTAAACATGGCCCCTTTTTACCTGGGGCTGGTGCGTAAATATTAAGGTAGGGTCCTGCACTCAGAACCCTGTACGCATGCAAGAGGATTGGTCTCCCCTTAAACGTGTGGAAACTAGAAACGCGTTGGGGTGCGTTATCTAAACTCACTGCTGCAACGGATGGGGCACCGACCACAGCGTCAGCGGAATTCTGTATCCAGCCCAGTGTTTTTGTGATGTTAACATGTATTGGGAGGAAAATTTTATAGGTTTGTCTATGGCCACATATTAAATATAAGCATAAAATAATTTAATATAGATATAAATTTATAGAACGCAATCCGTGTTCCGGGCTGGCAGAAAAGGGGTTAATCGAGTCTTTATTTCGCTCTTTCAGTGTTGGGGAATGTCAGAGGGAGGGGGTGGCCCATGTTAGATAAAGGAGAGTGACTCACTGTGAATCTAAGGGGGAAGGTTTCCAATGCTTCTTTAGAAAGCCTTTCATGACAAAGTTTACATATGAATGCAGTCTCCTGTTTCTTTTGTGCTCTGTGCACTCTTCCTCCTCCTGCATCATCCCATGCACATTCTCCCACAGACTCCCCTCCCTCCATCTCCCTCTCCCAGCCCGCCTGCACCTCTTCCCGCTATCAGTGTGAGGGCAGCTGGCCAAAATGGCCTGGAGTCCCCAGGTCAGACGGTTTAAACTTGGCACATGAGGTAGATGGGGGGGGCACCAGTAGTGTTGAACAAGTGCATAGCCTAGACAGACCTCTGGAGATGCCAAGTTTCATGATTCTAGAATGCTGTGCAGCCAATAAGACAGGGATGACTTCTCTCTGAGGACCAGCGACTGTAAATATTACAAGTTATGTGATGATTTATACCATTAGCTCCCCCTCTGTAACTCAACCATCTAAATACAAACATCTCCTCTCAGTCGCCTTTATCCCAATATCCCACCCCTGTTACCCCCTTTTTACACCTTCCCTCACGCAGAGCTGAATGACTTGAGCAAAGCATTCTGGGAAGGTCACCCAGAGTTGATTCCCCCAATTGTTGGTCAAATTCTTGGAGGTTAACCCTTCACTCTCTTACATGCTGCGTGGCGTTAGACTCTCTACTCTAATTTCCAAGTTGTCTATGAGGTTTTCCTGATTAAATACTTAATATAATAAAATGTCAGAAAGAAAAGAAATATATAGCTTGGAGCAGAGAAGGGAGAGGGGACATGATGGCAGCTTTCAAATACATCAAGGGTTGTGACCAGCTAGAGGAGGGGGCATTTTTCAGAGGAAGAGGTGTAATAGAAAACAAGTGTATAAATATAAACTGGAGGGTGGTAGATTTAGAGGAAATGTGCGGAAAAATTACTTCACTGATAGGTGATAGATAAGTGGAATAGCCTCCCATGTGAGGTGGTTGAGTCTAACACAGTAGAACAATTTAAACATGCTTGGGATAAATAGATGGATATCATATATTTCAAATTAAATTGAGGGTAAATAGGGTCTAGGGT
>WWET01003274.1:77749-89404 GCA_011038615.1 Limnodynastes dumerilii | reverse complement strand
GTGGAATGAATGGTCAGTAGTTTCCCCGTCTTTATGACAGGTTTTAGACTAGTATTAAATATTCACTGAATATGTAGATATGTTTTAGGCTGAACATTTACAAGTATGTTTACATTAGATGTGTACTATCATTAATATGTCAACATTTCATAACCTTCCTGTTGCCTAATCACCTACTACACTACTTCCCACTTACTGACACTCCCTGCTTTCTACCCTCCTGGCCTTTGATGTTTTAATTGTGAGTAATAACATATTTTTGGAAAAAGAGAGAGAGCAATTTAGATGCTTCTCGATAACTTCTAGCGATTTGTGTAATATAAAGAGCTTCCTATGCCCTGAGATCGAACACCTCACTCTAATATCACACTGCAGAATATAAGATAAGGAATGAATAATTATGTGGTTTATGTGTATTGAGGTTGCAAGAAATTATTTCTGTCCTAATGGATATTCCAAATAAAAGAAAATACGTTTTTTTAGTTGTACAAATGCTTTATATTTATCAGGGTCTCCTCTTTCTGTGCATAGTGCATCTCCCTCTGGCTCAACGGTTCCAATTCCAGCGAAACATTCCCAATTTCAGGGCTTTTTTTGTTTGTTTTTTAAATGTACTATTTAAAATTTTGCCCCCCTGTGGCATGACAAAGGAATGTGGAGCTTGAATAGGACAGGGCAAAGCTTGGGTTGGTGGAGGCGGAGCTTGGGTGGAGGTGGGGCTTATTGGACCTGTTTTCAGGCGATGTTTAAGGTAAAGGAACGGTTAGTATTTGTGGAGTAAGTAAAATCAGTTAGTATTTTTCATGTATGCATAAAACAAATAAATTTGCACTCCTAGTTACAGACGCCAGATCCACAGCACCCAGAGCCATGGATTACGCCGGGCAACATATGCCCGGCGCATGCACAGAACGCCAGAAATACCGTTCTGCCGTAAAAACAACGGCGGCTGTAGGTCTGGATCTGCCCCAGTGAGTCGTAGGGTGAAGGCTTAGGGCCAGATTTACTAAAATGCGGGAAAGGAAAAGTGGAGCTGTTGCCCATAGCAACCAATTAGATTCTAGCTAAAATTTTCTAGTATCTAAATGGAAAGTAAGAGCTAGAATCTAATTGGTTGCTATGGACAACTAGTGCATCCAGAGTCAGGCTTCACAGTTGGGGGTAGTCATTTCATACTCTTGCAGCCTGTGGGTATGGGTGGCAGGGACAAGCCTTGTATCCGGTAACAGTAACACGGTCAGTATAACCTGCTCCTGCATACACATCTCATGCATTCAGCGCTGTTGAGGTCTCTGGAAAGATTAGCCAGCACAAGTGACAGTGGTAATCTCCCTCTCTATGAAGGAGGTAAGAATAGAGACTGAAGCACTGGTTTTCCTCCAAGCTGTGCTCATGTATCAGTGATGTGACACTTCAGAGAGGTGATGATAACCTAATGACCTCTATGCTACTGCTTGTCTGACCTGTACTAATAGCAATTGACCCCGGTAATTAGATTAACAGCTAAAGGGAGATATCACATGAAAGGCAACAACCCTTTTATAGGCTTCATCATGCTAGTGCTTGAGTCATACCAACACCATCAGAGAGGGGCAACTTGTGGTTTTCTAGTGGTTACAGAGCCCAGCATTACGCTAAAACGAAATCATATAGGAACCGGATTCCTTAGCACATTTTTGCACTGATGTGATGCCACCCCCCTGACTTCTCCGGAAAAGGCGTATTCTGCGCAATAATAGTTTTCCAACAGGTTTAGAGGACGGGAGGAAATAACGTGATGGGAGGGCACAACGTGATTTGCGCACATGTATGATATGTGTGTCTCTTTGGATCAGGTCCATATGACGCTAGATGGATCTAGATGGTTACTGGAGACAGAAGACCTCTTGCAGAGATTCACACATGCCGTGTTTCACAATATTTTTTTATTGCCTTGTGTCTGACCAGAAAACAGGAGCACACAAAGGAGCAAAGGTCCTCATTATCTACTCCCTAGAAGCTGGCAACCTCAGGAGCACCACAGTAGGTTAAAAACTTCAGACAAGTAATGCTCTGATTCCTGGTTACAGGACTTCTCCTGGGCTGCACCCACTCTCTGAAATAACCTTCCTCACCCATTAAGACTATCCTCTACAATCCAAACTTTCAAGCACTCGGCTTTCTTAAAACTCATTTCTTCAGACAAGCTTTCCAAATTCCTCAACCTACTTCTTAACATTTGTCTACTCTGTTTACAACTACTTTGGTATCCAGTTTTCTTTTCTGTGATTAACACTTTCTCTTTCCATACTAGTATTTCCATCAGTCCTGGTAGTAACACAAGTGACTTTCACCATACACCGTGTCTGCTCCATTGGGTGATATATAGCACTTGCCCTTATGTAACAATCCCCAATGTCCTATAGAGTGTGAGCTTGTGAGCAGGGCTCCACCCAGGGCCTGATTCAGAACTCCGTTTTCACGGCGAGATGCGTGCGTTTTTTTTTTTGCAAAGGGAGGAATTTGCGCAATTGTAGTAACTATTGGTATGCAATCTACGTTGTTTATACGTTCGGAAGTCCGCTAGGCATGGACTTTTGAATCGCACGTGGGTACGTACGCATGAATCTCCCACACAAAAATACGCACTTGTATTTTTATGGGCCATGTTTGCCCGCTCTCTGAGGGTGATGCTTGTAGGGTGTGTGGTTTTGGTTGTGCGGAAGCTGGCACCTGCTGGCCACCTGACAGCACCCTGATAAATGGGTCTGCTGTGATCGCACAGAGCAGAGCTGCGAGGGACAGGAAGAGGCTGTGCTCAGCAGGGATGTGGGTTGTGGGGGAAGGGGGGAATATTAGAGTAATAATGGTGACAGAGGGCTGGATCCAGACTTCAGTAAGTGCTTGAAATGAGTCACTCCTGGGCTAAACCATGGTGATTGCAGGGGAGTCATATTTCATCTGTTGGAAACAGTATTAGAGATGAGAGGTGATGTTTCCTATCCCAAGTCTAAATAACAGTGTGATAGTAAAGCTGGTCAGTGTCTGTGTGCAGTAAGCAATTCAAAGATATATCCCTGCATGCAAAGAATACAATTACCTTGACTCCCCCTGAAATCAACATGGTTTAGCCCAGGAGTAACTCATTTCAAGCTCCTTCTTAAGTCTAGATCCAGCCCACTGTGTGCATTGAAGATAACAGCGATTACCCAGACCTTGTTTCTGGTGGAAGGGGCTTTCTATATTGCCCATTTTCAAGCATTCCACTCCACCACCCCATTATTTGCCATTTGGGCCTTTGGACCTTCTTGAATTTTGCCCTATTGTTGCTAGTTGTGAAGAGATTAAACTTAACTAAGGTCAGGATAATAATATTGCTAACCTTTAGGGTTGTGAGTAAATTACCCCCTTCAAGTTCATTTTTTCATACACTCAACCTAAAATTGCTACAATATTGGTAAAAAGTAATTATTAGTGATTTCACTAAGAAGCAGATCTTAAGAGAACTCAATCAATGGGAAGATCGATGGGATACATCCTAGGATACTAAAAGAGCTTAAAGGGGTGCTGGTAAAAACCATTAATATAATTTTTCAAGCAGTCATTAGTAAGAGGATTAATTTCAGAAGACCGGAAAATAGCAAATGTAGACTTTCTGCATAAAAGTGGAATTAAAGAATAAACTAGCAACTGCCCACCGGTGAGCCTAACATTGATGGAAACACTATTAAAGGAATGAACTGAACAAAATCTTAAATACAGTAACTTACAAGATCTCAAGCAGCATGGTTTCACTGGAGGGAGATCATGTCAAACAAATGTTATTGACTTTTTTGACTGTGTCTAGGTAGACTGAGAAAAATGGTCAAGAACATGGCAACTGAAGCCTAATGCCAAAAATGCAAAATAATGCACTAATACCCAAGAGTTTATTATAACATTAAAGGCAATACAGTACAAACTCTGAGGAGGTAAAGAAATTAGAAATCACTAATTTATACATAAAATATGTATGGTATAGAAACCATTTTCTAGCTATTCTCACCACATCCAGAATATAGGAGTCTGAGATAGAGAAGACAGAGAGAAGGTCAAGAGAGGGGAGAGAAAGATTGGAGAAAGAGGTAAAGAGATAGCAGAGAGAGAGAGAGAGAGCGAGAGAAGAGAGAGAAAGAAAACAGAGAGAATAGTTAGTAGTTAGAATGTGAGAAAAAGGAAAGAGAGAGGTGAAAGAAGAGCTGTAGAGACGGAAGAGAGAAGACGGTGAAGAGGGAGAAATAGAGGAGAGATTGAGAAGAGAGAAAGAAAAAGAAAGAAAGAAACATAGAGAGAGAGAGAGGATAGCAGAGAGGAAGAGGGAAAAGAGAGTGAGAGAATAAATGAACGGGTGAGAAAGTAGGAGAGAGAATGATTGATGTAGAGAAAGTGTGCGAGTTAAAAGGAGAGTAAAAGGAAAGAAAATAGGATCAACAGAAGCGTGAGTGAGAGCTAGAACAAAGTGAATGTGGGGTGGGGAGGGGGGGGATTGGTGACAGACAGACAGCATGGGCCAGATTTACTAAGCTGCAGGTTTGGAAAAGTGGAGATGGCAACCAATCAGATTCTAGCTGACATTTTCTAGTATGTAATTGGAAAGTGAGAGCTAAAATCTGATTGATTGCTATGGGTAACATCTCCACTTTTCCAAGCCTGCAGTTTAGTAAGATAAACATGACAGGAACATGGAGTCACCAATGTCATGACAGGCCCACCATTTCCCCTTTTTCTATTGAGAGGTTGTCTTAATTACACTTACACACAGGCCTGCCACATGCATTAAAAAAACCCTAAGGGAAGCTCGTCTACAAGGTGACTGACATTTCATGCAGTAATGAAATACTTCATATACTATAAAGTTTCAGCTGAGGAATTCATGTACTCCCCTCCTCCTCCTCCTCCTCCCTCTACTCCTCTCCTCCCCTCCTCCTCCTCCTCTCCCCCTAAATATTTAGCAATAAGAGCCCTTCTTTCACCAAGACAATTCATTACAGCTTTAAGGAGAAAACTCCACATCAGCAAAAGGCAATATATGATAAGGTGAAAGAGAAAGGATATTCACTGCTCATTCCCACAGTCATTTTACACTCTATAGAACCGATTTTTAGGCTGGAGTAACCTAGGTACAGTAAATGGGAGGATTAACTAACTGAGTGAAGATTAATGTGACAAAGCGGTGCTGAATTAGAAAGCAGACAAGTATTTCCTCAGTGAAAATTGTTCTTTTGATGTCTGCTTACCCTCACCTCTATTTTTATATCTTACTACCAGCAGGGGGCGCCAATGCCAGCCTGGTTTGTGATGATAGAGAGCATCCACAAATGCGATTGGGCGGGGGGTTCATGTCCCCATAGGAAAGAGTCTGGAAGGGATGGATCCCCCATCTGGCATGTGCACAGCTAGAAATGTATTTATATACAGCGTATAGCACTCATACATGGAGCGCTATCTCTATCTGCTAGCCTATGACAGCTTGCTTAGCTTTCTGAGAGTGTAGGGGGAGGGACTACCATGGGCCTCCCTCTCTTCTGGGTCCAGTAGAACCCCCTGCACCAATGGTTGTTACACAATTGACTCTACCATAACTTTTCCAATAGATTCACACTTAAAATGACGGTGAATCGGAAATCTGGATCAATCAGCAGCACCATTCTACGCCTATACTGTACATTGTAATATGTAGCCCCTCCCACTACGCAACAAACGCAACAGTGTCGCCCTGCCAGCAGCTGTTGAAAGTGACAACTGCCAACGCTCTAAATCGTGCAAATTGCGTTCCAAAAAGGTCGCATAGGCGAATGCAAAAACTGCATATTTAAGTTCCGACCGCCCGGAAAATGCTCACGTGTTGTAAGTCTGGATCAGGTCTGATGTGATTTGGGGAAAATTATTTGTTTTGCTATACAATACGGAACAATGGGCCTGATCCAGACCTACGACCGCAAGCGCCCGCGAGCGTAGCGTATTTTTGCCCGGGCGTATAAACTTTGACGCCCATGACACTCCTATTGATTGTACCTACTTACAGTGGCTGAACCTTACCCTAACTTTTTCAAGCGTCCGTGCAAATTTTCGTACCGATACGCTGGTCGTACGGGGCTTAGCACGCCCATACTGTACAATTTAAATGGCTATCCCCGCCTCTGTGTAGTAACTCGAGCGTCTGGACTCTCGTCGTACAAAACGCACGCCCCTTGGGCGAAAAATACGCTGAAAATACGCTCGCTGTACGCTCATGTCCTTCGGACGTCCGGAAGTTGTCATACTGCACATGCGCAGGGCGTTTTTTCACCCGGTTTTATGCTCCCGACCGGCGTACGCTCGCTTGCGTCCGTAGGTCTGGATCAGGCCCAATGAGTCGGTGTACAAAGAGGGGTAAGGAAGGGGGCACCTTGGGGCAAGGAGAGGTTGCTGCAAAGACGTAGGCACACACATTAGCAATAATGGAGCCTTAAGTTCATCTTGGCGGCCATGTTGTTGGGGATAAAAAAAAAACAGTTTCTGCTGTGACTCCTAATATCCATAGAATGCACAGCAGGAGCAAGCGATGGCGGCTATGATTGCTGCCCACTTGCTAGCCCCGCCAGGCAGCTTTAGTCGTGGGGTAGTTACACCTCACATAGTTATAGTTATATGGACGAGGAGCAGTAATATGGCCAGATTCCCCATAGCCTCTGAAGATCAGAGGAGCGACAACATCGAAGCCTCCAATTGGATCTCCATGCTACACCCTGTTTAAATGAACTTCTTTCAGGATTTCCTTGTAAACAGCATTTTCATTTGTTCATCCCCTCGGGGGGAGCTGAGCATCAGCAGGAGAATTAAGTCCCTTTACATTCAAACAGCTTTTGTTTAATTGGCCTTTGTGATGTAAAGAGCTGCATCATTGCTCTGGGCGTGTGTGTGTTTATGTCTTAAGTATAGGAATTAAGGCACAGAAACCCACACCTAACCGTAGCCATATGTGACTGCTATCTATCTATCTATCTATCTATCTATCTATCTATCTATCTATCTATCTATCTATCTATCTCATATCTATCTATCTATCTATCTTTCTTAGATTTATTCTACTATCTATCTATCTATCTATCTATCTATCTATCTATCTATCTATCTATCTATCTATCTATCTATCTATCTACCTATCTCATATTTATCTATCTATCTATCTATCTATCTCATATTTATCTATCTATCTATCTATCTATCTATCTATCTATCTATCTATCTATCTATCTATCTATCCATCTAATATACATAGATGTATATATCTAATACAGTTTCTATATTGCATAGATTTATTCTACCTTTCTCTTGGATAAGAGGTAATATTGCCAATACTGGATGTATTATAGAAACACACAGAAATCTGTCCCTGTCCAGTTGTCTGTTAGGTCTCAGGATCATTGTGACAGTGAGTAAGCTTTGTACATCGGTCATTTCATTCTTTCCAGGTGGATCCACAAATCCACCATAACTGAAGTGGACTCACAGTAATCAGTTTTCTTGAGTGTTAGTTCCAAGGACAGTGAATTGGGGGACGCACCATCTTTGTGGCTCCTGCTCAGAGGCGGAACTAGCGAGTTGTGGGCCCAGGTGCAATAAATATGCTTTGGCCTTGATGATATCCCAGGTAACCCGGTGGGGAGCTTTGGAAGTGCGGTGATGGCAGCCCTTGTATCAGTATGGGCCCCGATGCTGTTAAACCTGTTGCACCAATGGTAGTTACGCCCCTACTCCTGCTCTCTGGAGTAAGGGAACGCTTATACTGTAATGCCAGGTAATGTCCTTTCCGATTTCAACTTGGTGCCTCTTTTGAAGGCTATCAGAAAAGTCATTGATTGCAAGACTGGCCAGATTGCGACGCATTCTGATCAAGCAGCGCAAATGCATGCACAGACACAGAACCAAAAATACTTGCGATCCGCTATAAACGCTCACAAGATAAGTAAAAATCATAATTTCGGAGCTGGAAAACTATTGTTTAATACCACCCACCTGTCCAAGTTTTGATTGGACTGTCCCAATTTGTCAAAAGGGCGGGATTAACAAAAATGGGTAAATATTTGTTAAAAAAGTGGACACCTTTGGGCTGATCGGGGTAACGCTCGGGTGGATCAGGGAAAGCACTTATTTCATCCTGAAATCTGGGATGAAGGTTTGCCTTGGGTGTCGACAGACCTAGCACCAGCCCTGGTAACTGCACCTGGACAGACCATGCTGTAATATAAGGGGTACAAATGAAAGTCATTTATTTTTAAAGTTTTTCTTTCATGCAGAGAAATGAATGACGGGTTTTGCTTTTTGAACACAATATAACTTTCTTTCAGAGTTGAGCATTTGAGAAACTGACCGTAATATTTTATTGCCACGTCAGTGACTTGCCGTAATTCCATCCTTTCACTTCTGCAATTCTCTTTCTTTTGGCATGAATTCTATTATTCGGATCTTCTATAATTACTAACAAGGAGCGATGTCTGACATATGGTTAATGGATTACATCAAAAAATTACACACTATGAACATGAGCTATTTATATGGATAAAATGAGCCCCCTGTTAATGGATTAACAGTTACCTATCTAATATACTGTGGGAAATAAAATCCCCTATGAGGTATGCAGGTGTATTATATCTGTATAATGAGCACCTGTGATGTCATCACTTACCTGTGTGTATATATATATATATATTAGCCTGAGCTGGACCTGATCCAGGGTTTTTGAGCAGCGGATTTGCTCCTATCAAGAGCTCCAACATTTGCGGCTCTCAAAAGGATGCACAGAAAAGGGCCAGATTAACAACGGAACAGAACAGAACAAACAGTCCCAGGCCTCCATCTGAAAATAGGCCCCTACATCCTGCAGCTCTCCAGACCTCTCGCTGCAATGTATAAGGATGAATGTCAGGGACTGGCATCCTCCTTCAAAGCATACAATATAGTATGATCATTTCCAACCCTAGACCCACATGGCCCTCAGTCCAGCCCTAAACAAGCGTATGCTTCTAGACACAGGCTGCGGGGTGCAATTGCAGCAGTCTATACAACTTTGCATGTTTCATATTTTTTTTATTTTATTTTTCGTTTACTTTGTAGTAGATTATTTGTAGCACTGCCTGAGTTGAATGTGCGGCATTATGCTGCTACCCAAGCTTATTATTTATTTTTTAGTCGCTATTCTGTATTTTATGATTTAATAAAAATTTGTTTAAAAAATTCATTTTGAACCAGGGTTGCCGACTTTTCATTGCTTTTCATTGGATCTCCAGGAGGGGAAGCCACAGAGGACTGCATGGGGATGGGACATGCATATGAAGCCTGAGGCTCCACCCCCTGACCATCAAAGCCATTTTTTTAGCATTACTAGGGATGGGGGCGGGGCTTGATTATGCAAATTGGACATCAAGTCCCACCCTGCCACTAGTAACACTAAGAATAGTAGTGTTGCTATAAAGGGGGGGCAGGACTTAAGGCCGTGGCTTGCATGAAACCTCAGACTCAAGCCCACTATGGGAGATTTGCTGGCTCTCCAGGGATACCAGGAGAACGACCCGTATTTCGGGAGTCTCCTGAATATTCTGGGAGAGTCCTCAACCTTGTTGTTTTAAACATGTGTAGAGATGTGTCTGAAGTAAAACTCTGGTGCAAAATTGTAAGTGGAAGCGCAGGAAATCCGGGCTGCCGCTGCGCTCACGGCAATAAAATGTCCACTTTCTCATTTAAAAATATAGGAACACTCTAGCGCAGGGCACACAGAAGCGAACACAGGGAGATCTGCGCCCATCTTTCTGTGCTCGCTTCCGGTCTGCACATGCTCAGAGAGCGATACCACCTAAAATACAGCTAGAAGCGCAGCTCCGGGTCTGGTCCTTTATGTAACGTCTACGTGTTACTAAGTGCTTTGCAGAGAAAATGGATTCATTGGTCCGGATTCACAGTTACGTAGTTTTCATCTGACGTACGTTGTTTTAAGAATCATTTCTGTACGTAGATTGCGGTCTACCGCGCTTACACAATCTACGTACAGAAATGGTACGTAGATAGCATAAATAAGCTACTATGCATGTGTAGTAGCTCAATTCTTAAAACAACGTATGTAAGACGGAAACTACATAACTCATACCCTCCAACATTTTATAATAGAAAATCGGTACACCTGGGGGCGTGGTTTGTCCCGTTAAGGGGCGGGGCTTTAATCTCCTTTCATTTGCATGTATGATAAGGTGTAAAATCTCATTTACACCTTATCATATCAGCTAAACACTCACAGGAGAGGGTAGGAATCTGTGCCCGCAGCTCTGCTATAGTGATCAGATGCTGCAGGGCTGGAAAAGGAGTATAGGGGGAGGGAGCAGCTGGGCCACAATCCGGTACAGGAGCCCTTTTAGCCGGTACAGACCATTAAAAACCGGTACTGTATCTGCTAAATAGGTACAGTTGGAGGGTATGCATAACTGTGAATCCGCACCATTAACACCATTATGAGGCTGTAACTAAAATAAAAAAAGTATATTTTATTATTCAAGATTAAGGTTATTCAAATGAGCTAAAAATTTACACGGTTTGAGACGGAATCTTCGCACCAACCTGTGAAAAAATAAAGGTGATAACCTCACGGTCTCATTACAGTTTTTGGTTTTGTAGCTGTCTCCACTAAGAATTAAAAAAAATATATCTTTTGCCTAAAAATTGCAATTTTTGTATTTTTTAGGTAAAAAAAATTACTTTATAAGACAAGTATAAAAGAGTAGTACTAGTGCAAAGCGATTGCCTTTTACCACATATCACACCGGTCTGGGAGCAATTGCTCTGATGGCGCAATATTTGGGCAGAGATACTTTGGAATGAGAGGGGAAGAATTATCCTTAGAGAAAGCAACTCTGCTGTAAAGTTGCTAATATGATCTATTTTTTCTTTTATTATAATGTGTGTGCCTGCACCAGGGCCAAACATGTGCTAATGATTCTGCTGGGCCATATTTACTAAGCTGTGGGTTTGGATAAGTGGAGATGTTGCCTATAGCAACCCATCAGAGTCTAGCTCTCACTTTCCTATTACATACTAGAGTCAGCTAAAATCTGATAGGTTGCTATAGGCAACATCTCCACTTTTCCAAACCCGCAGCTTACTAAACCTGGCCCCAGGTGTTGTGAAACTACGAGTCCCAGCATGCTTTGATTGCATGCTGGGAGTCAAGCTGACCTACACTAGCAATATCTGTAACACCCTCTGAACATAAACGTGCGTACCCCTTTATCTGAGCATGTGCAGCACTAAATACCATTCGCCTACGCCAAAACCTCACTTTTTTTTTATCGTTTTATTTTTGTCATCTTCTATTGTAGCAACTGCACAATGTAACAAACCTCAAAACTCTTTATCTGCCCATAGCCTTATTTTTTGTAAAATAAAATATAAATAAATAAAGTAAAAGAAACTGCAAAAGAAGAAGACAGCAAAGAGAGAAACTTCAGAGAAAGTTAGAGAATAAGAAGAGAGAGGGGAGGAAGTAGAGCAGATACAGACTCGTGCAGGAGAGGAGAGAGGGCAGAGAGAGAGAGAGAGAGAGAGAGAGAGAGAGAGAGAGAGAGAGAGAGAGAGAGAGAGAGAGAGAGAGAGAGAGAGAGAGAGAGGGCG
>WWET01003274.1:47387-68755 GCA_011038615.1 Limnodynastes dumerilii | reverse complement strand
AGCTTAGCTTCCCTGCATATAATTGTCCAAATGTCGCTAACTCAATATAGGTAGCACTGTAATTTTGCATGATTGTGTATGACTTTTGTGGTTAACACAATTAAAACCCTCTCTTTGTACCCGACCATCAACGGAAATGTAAACTCCTGACTAATAGAGTGTGTGTGGTAATGGGCAGATAATGTGTGGGTGTGGAGAATATAGACCTGACATGTAATATGCATTAATACATCCAGATCATACACCGCTATATAATAAAAATATACATGGCACAATATTAGAACCAAACTTTATTAAGATTGCACAGTCAGTCTTTGCAGTCAACGAGAGTTTAGTTTTCATTGATGAAATATAACTAAATAACTAAAGAAAAAAAGAAATCTAACAATTAAGAATACTGGACCCGATCGGGAATAGCGTATGACGGGCCATTGACGCATTCGGAATCAGTAAATACTCAGCATAAGTTCCGAACATAGCGATTACTCATAAGAATGCACTTAGAATGATTCTAGTTTACACATGGTAAGCATTTCCCGTGGTGGCAGACTTCCATTCATAGAGCGTGCACACATCGTGGACGGGGAGAGGTATTTAAACTGTACAGTAAGAGCTTGGTTAAACACTTTAGATCCTCCATCATGAACCAGCCCATTACGCACAGGGGCGTGTGTGTGTGAAGTGACGGTGGCTTCTTGGGTATAGAAGTTCCGTACATACGTACGAGGGGCTGGATCCAGACTTAAGAAGGAGCTTGAAAATAAGAGCCGTATTCAGAGATCCGTTTTTGCTGGAAGTGCGCATTTTTACAATCCGATGAGCTGCGCATGCATAGTAACTAAATTTAGGCAGTCTACGTTGATTTTACGCGCAGAGGTCCAGTAGGCACAGAATCGCATGTGGGAAGATCCGTAAGGAGGGGGCGTGTTTATAATCATTCCGTAGAAAGATCTGTGTAAGTGGGTGGGGGGAGGCATTTAAATTGTGAGGGCTGTTAGTTAGATACGCACGTATGGAGGCATTATACGCACGGAAATACACACTTAAAGATAAGAGTGGTCGAGGCACTTGTGAGTCACCGTCAACCCAGCCGTGCGAGGGGAGTGTCGTGGGTGTTGTCTTGCAACGGCAGTGCGCATATTTGCATACTTGCATACAGAAACGGATCTCTGATTACAGCCCTAAGAGAGGAAAGTTACTCCTGGGCTAAACCATGTTGATTTCAGGGGGAGTCAGGGTAATTGTATTCTTTGCATGCAGGGATATATCTTTGAATTGCTTACTGCACACAGATACTGACCAGCTTTACTATCACACTGTTATTTAGACTTGGGGTAGGAAACATCAACTCTCAACTCTAATACTGTTTTCAACAGATGAAATATGACTCCCCGCAATCACCATGGTTTAGCCCAGGAGTAACTTTCCTCTCTTATTTTCAAGCTCCTTCTTAAGTCTGGATCCAGCCCGAGGAGAGTGCAGTATAATCGCACGTACGGAATATAGGATCGCACTTTGCACTGTGTGCATGTACAATGGCAGGTCATTCAGGATCCAGTACATTGCATGCATTGGGCCAAATATGAAGAAAATAATGCTGTGTGTGAATGGGTTAATGTAAACATCTTTTCTTTGATGAGACGCGGTTATTATGACAGCATGACAGGACGTGTTAGAATCCAGTACAATTTATTACATGTCAGCAGAGACACGGTGTCTCCTCTACCTGCCCATGCATCGCCCTCCATACCTGATCCTGTCCTGTATAAGTGGAGATTCCCTTCCAGAATTACTGTCTGAACTTTCTTCATATCTGCCATATAGACAATTCTGACATTTCTATATATCTCTCACAGTCCTTTGTGCTCTCTGTTTTGTGGCACATAGAGTGCAAGTTCTATATATACCGTCTGTCTGCTTGTCTGTACCTCTCAGATGTCAGAATCATTTCTCTGTAATGGGATCCTTTCAATATTACTATATCATACACTCCAATATGACCCATTCCACAAGATACATAATATTCTGCTCCTCAGTTTCAAACTGTCAGTTACTATGGTAACCACCTTTGTTGCACAAGCAAACAGTTTTTTTTTTATATCAGTTAATTAATTTAAACCAGGTGAGTGACAGTTGGAAGTTCAGGAGCGGATTAAATTGTACCTAATGGAATGGGTCATGTTGGAGTGCTGCAATATTAGTGTTCTCTGTACATTAGAGCATGAGTTCTGCTGGTCACAATTCTTGGCTCCCTCTATTATATTGGTGTGGCCTGCATATAAAAGTAATGATTGTAACTTCTATAATACTATATTAATGTTCCCTGTATATTAGAGCATGAGTTCTGTTAGTCAGAATTCCTGGCTCCCTCTATTACAGGCATAGGCACCCTGGGGCACACCAAGTGTTGTGAAACCTGTCCCATCATGCTTTGCCAGGTAACAGACATACTGGGTGGGTAAGAGGGTCCTGTTTGCAAGCTTACACTCTATAGGACATTGGGGATTGGTACTGTGCTATATATATCTATATCACACAATGGAGCAGTCAGGGTGTATGGTAAAAGTCCTCAGTGCCCTGTATGATCCAGTCACACAGCAGTGCTAGTTGGATTGAGGGTCATTTTAGTATGGAAAGAGAAAGTGTGTACGTTTGTGTAAATCATATAATACAAAGGGAAATTGGAAGGAAAGTGGCTGTGAATAGGAGAGACAAAGATTAAGAAACAGGGTGAGGAATTTGGTAGCTTGTCTGTAGAGGTGAGTTTTAAGGGAGCCCTTGAAAGTTTGGAGAGTAGAGAATAGTCATAATGAGCAAGGAAGCTTATTAGAGAGAGTGGGTGCAGCCCAGGAGAAGTCCTATAACCAGGAATCAGAGCATTTATTAAGTGTAGAGGAGAGCTGTATGTCCCGTGAAGATCTGAGAGAGCGATTTTACAAGTTATTAAAAGGATTTTGTATTTGCCTCTGTAAAATGGGTATTGCCTCTGAAAACGACCCTTTTTCGAAAGGGCCAATTCATCCTCTCTCCGCAGCCTAACCCTAAATCTACCTTCCCTGCAGCATGGCTCTAAGACTTCCTTCCTCACAGCCTAACCCTAAGTCTCCCCTTCCTCCGTCCATCCGCTCCCTGCAGCCCAACCCTAAAACCACCCCTCTACAATACATCCCCTCCCCTGCACTGTTCTGTCCGGTCGTTGGAGCGTTGGGAAGCGTCTGGTCCAGCAGTTGTTCTACAGCGAGATTTTTGAAATGAAGCAATGTTCTAAAATATACACAGCTGACAATTAACAGCAGTGTGTGTTTCTAAAAGCTGTAGCGCACGCAACCCCTGCAAAATACAGGCACACAATGTAGAGACTGACAATGTGGACCAGCTCTAGAAGAGCATTTTGCAAGGACAATGGTCAGGGGCGTTTTAAGAAGTGAGGGGGCCCGTGTGCAGGATTTGCGCATGGGCCCCCCACCCCCCTTACCTGAGACAGGACTGTCCAGATTTGCCTGAAAAGGGGGTGGGGCCTAACAGTTATGTAAGCCACGCCCCCTTTCCGGCCCGTTAATCGGGACAGTACCACCGCAGGGGAAGGGGGACTAATTTGGCCTCATTTGTTCCCTCCGGAAGATCTTAGAGGGAAGATGCCAACCCTCTAGAGATGCCGAATGGCCCCCCTTCCCCTGCCAACCCTGGGTGCAGGATGCATGCCACAGGACCCCTGTTCTGAGGGGCCAGTGTGCACTGCACACCCTGCACCCATTATAGATATGCCTATGACAATGGTCCGGATTCCCACCATCGGACGTATTGGATATACGTCCGGTGTTTACCGATATTTGATACTGCACATGCGTAGTATCTTTCTTACGTAATCTACGTATCTTTCAGCATTATGTTTGAATGATGTGATTCTAACACAAGGGTCTGAATTAGATCGTGGAGCGTCAGTTCCCTGGGCCTAGACATGACCTGTGTCTGGGGCAAATGCATTGTCATAAGCTTGTGCCTATTTCCGCCTGCGTTTGGCTGTGGATCGGGTGCAGTTGAATGAGTGGTCCTGTGCTGTACATTGTATAGGTGCCTTCTCATCTCTCCTCTTAGGACAACGCCCTTCAGAATGTAAGCGGCCGCTGCTTGAATTCCGATTGGGTCTGATTCAGACTTGATGGAAAAGGTCACACCGAGATATGCTATGCGGGCTAGTGTAAGCTCATCTCTGGATCAGCCCCTGAATATGCCATTTGTGGGAAATTAGAAGTCCAACCCAACCTCCGTTTGTCTCTCTTATATCAGTGTTGCCTATATATTAGCGCGTATGTCCTGTGGTGCATTATCCTCCCTGTATTATATGTGTTTTATATAGGAGTTGCAGATCCGCATGTGAGACCACTCTCCCCATACGGCCATGGTTTCTGTGCATTAGAATGTGATCTCACACCAGTGTTTCCTGTGGTATTACACCCAGTAATACTGGAAATGGAGGTTATAACAATGCAAGCCCACACGTCACAATGCGAATGCACTAGAACGATATCAAAGAATGAATTTAGAAAAAAATAATTTCTTTATTACTGTGGTAATAGGGTCCGAATTAGATTGTGGAGTGTCAGTTCCCTGGACCTAATCATGACCTGCGTCTAGGTGAAGCTCTAACTGTCAGTATAAATCTTGGATTCCGTATCTGTGTGTTGTATGTGTGCTTCTATTACAGTATCCACTCTGGAGTATTGAATCCAGTGATTTGCATTATCACTAATATCTTCTGTACAGCGGTTATCTCTGCGGGTTTAAATTTCCTGGTCGGATCCAGATTTATTATTGCATTTTGTATTGCGCCAATATCGGATCCTCTCTGTGTCTATGCTTATGTGAGCGTTTAGAGCTGAGTTGAATTTTCAAGTGGACGTTTCCTCTTTGTAAGTTTACAGTAATTGCAATCTCTCTCTTGGTATGTCATCCAGACCACCATATTTCCGGGAATTTCGGGGCACTTGAAAACTGAAAGTAGCCCCTGGATTTTGGATGCCAACACGTGCACAGATGTCATGATAGCATGGGCCAGCGACAGAGGAACTTTATGAATTCTTTGCTCAGGGATTTCATGATTCCATTGCATGGATATCGGAAGTCTGGTTTTGGCTCCGAGTGGAATGGTTGTTGGCACCTGTCAGGATAGTGCGAGTTTCTCAGAAATTGCTGAGTGTTGATATTTAAGAGAATGAGGCACAAAGCCCCCCAAAAAATTCAGCAAGTGTCAGTTCTGTATTAATGATGAGGTCAGAGGAGAATGATCCAGAATGACCAGACTGGTGACAGGGAACCACCATGAAGAGCATCTCTGAAGACCGGCACAATGAACCCTGAGGAAGCCGCTAATTGAGGTGTTGTGTTTTCTTGGCCATGGTTGATATGGAAATCGTCGTGGTATGTGAGGGGTAGCTGGAGTGACTTCATCAAGAGCAGCTGCCGGGGTTAAGTCTAGGCGAGATATCTGCCATATCAGGAGATTGGAAATGAATGACTGGGGACAGAGGTTGTTGCACAGATTTAGAAAGTTGGTTGAAATTAATGGTGTTGAGATTTCTAGAATTAGACGGCATAGAGGCGGAATTAATGCAGGAGAGAGGAACAGGAGAGTTATTAATATTTAGTATTAATAGTAATTATATAGTTCCATATGTCTGAAGATTTGTACGACAAGGTGATGCATCCTCTCTACCCGCCCATAAGGTGTGCGAGGGGGAGCATTTCAATTATACAATCTGGTTGGGATTAAGGGGTTACGTGTGTATCAGTGGTCGTACAGATTGCTGATCCACACATGTGAATCAAGGCCGCCCAATGGCAGTTAGGGTAGCCTTCAGCCGGCGTATGGGCGTCGGCGACCCCGGGGGGGGGGGGGGTGCACCAGAGCTACGCTGGCCATAGTTACGGACAGCGGCCCAGCGTAGCTTTGGATCAGGCCCACTGTGTCAGAATTTGGGAGAAACATGAATCTAGGGCAAACGATCCAACTTTTATCTTTTCCCCAGAAGATCCCGGAGAGGTCCTTGTCAACCACTGTGCAGTGGAGGTGCCACAATCCAGCTCCTCTCAGATTTATGGAACCATCCCGTCATGTGTCAACATTTTAGGCAGATGGATGTTGTATTATGATATAAGGGACGTTTCTTTGGCCTAAAATAGACCCTGCCTAAACATCCGCTCACTCTCTGTAAACTACAGAGGCTGCTGTGTAGGAAAATCCCAGGAGATCAACAATGACTTAGACACTCAAACATCCATATATGGGACAACAGCCAGAAAACATTATACAGGGCGCATTTTGATTGCATGTTTTGACACGTAGCTTTGCTGACACATGATTGGCTGATTAGATATTTGCATAAACAGGCCAGAAATGATGTCCATATGAATATAGGAGAAGAACCAGACTCTACTGGAAAAAGGCTATTTTTTGTGTTCTGTGCATAATCATTCTACTATTGCACACTTGTATCTGTGTCCAGATGTGTGATTTCCTGCAATGGGTTTTCAATGGCAGGGCAGGTGTGATTGCAAGGTGGGGGAGTTGTTGCCTATATAAATTGTACAGCAAGGGTCTGTATTATCTTAATTTCAAATCCATACCCATTTTAAGTAAAAACATATCAGAAGGGGAGTGTGGTCAAGTCTGGATACAGCAGAGGGCCAATATTCGGAGCTCCAGACACAGAGGTCTGGATCCATTTTGTATTGATGAGTAACAAAGATGCCTAGTTTAATTCAGCAGTATTAGGGTGTCCCACTTACCTTATGCTATTTAAGCTCTATATATATATTATGCTGAGAATGAAATACCCATTATGTTCCCGTATAACATACCTCCTAATCTTACATCCTGGAATGCTGTTTCCTGTTCTGCCTCTAGGCACAGACCTGGTCTAGTTATTTTGTAGACATTACCATGACCTGCCCCTAGGGGCTGCTGTTGGACTCTTTACAGGCCCTTAACCAACACCTGTGCTTTGGCTTTATCTATCTCTTCCCCCCCAGAGCAAGGTATGAGTCATTATTTTCTGCTCCCTGTTGCTGTGTCTTTGCTTGCTGGTTTTTGCGGTGTTCCTGTAATCTTCTTGCTTTTCCTCTAGGTTTCCTAGTTTGTATTAATGTTATTGATCTTTGTCCTTTTTACCAGTGTCTATACCCTGCCTGACATCTGTTTTCTCATCCCTGTGTATTTTTCTGGATTCTGTTACCTTGTATATCTTTATAGTCACTTTGTTATTTCCATACTGCGTATCTCTTCTGTTATTTTGCTACCTGCAATAAATCTCTATCTATTAGTTTCATGCAAACCCCAGATATTCTTAACACAACCTCCCTGTTTCTGCGGAACTGTCCTGATACGCAGACCCCAAAAGAGTAAGGGGTTGTAAGAAAGTAGGTGGAGCTTTAGGGTCATTTGTGGGCTGAACTGAGTAGAGTTTGGGTGGGATTGGGACGGAACTTATTTTATCAGGCTTTTGGAATTTTAATGGTTGGGATCTATGCTTTATGCATGTTCCAAAATTATAACACCAACAAGGAATTTTAACTATTGAATAAACATAGATAGAGAGATGATCTGTGGTGAGATAAGGTTTGATGAGATGAGATATGATTTATATCATTTAAAAGATTTTTTTCATAAGATCAATGGCCCTGATTCAGTTTGAAAATAAGAGGGAGAAGTTACACCTGGGCAAAACTCTGCTGATTTCAGGGGAGTCAAATTTTATCTGTTGCAAACACAATTATTTTTGAGAGGTGGTTTTTCCCAGTCCAAGTCTAAATAACAGTGTAAAAGTAAAGCGGGTCAGTATATGTGTGCAGTAAGCAAAGTATTCCCCCTACATGCATAGAATAAAATGAATTTGACTCCCCCTGAAATCAACATGGTTTTGCCCAGGTGTAACTTTCTTCTCTTATACCGCGTTCACATTACCACTGCCTAAAAAGCCGGCTTTTTAAGCAGTGGGCAGAATTTTGAAAATTTGAAAGTGGTGCGTTCAGACTGAGCTGAAAGCACCGGCTTTTATTTATTTATTTTTTTAGAAGCCGGCAGCAGGGAAAAAAGCCGGCTTTTTAGCTCAATCTGAACACAAAAAGACCTGGCTAGAGAGACCCGGGGGTTTGCGTTCAGATTGCCAAAAAAAGCCAGGGTTTTCATAAAACCCGCCAATTTCATGAAAACCCCGGCTTTTAGGTGGTAATGTGAACGGGGTATTATTTTCAAACTCTGAATCAGGTCCAATATCTTTATATTTGTATAAGAGATATAAGTAAACAGTTTGATTTCATGTTAAGAGAAATAAAAATTTTGGTGACTAATTTATTCATCAGGATTATTTCAAAGTAAATAGAGAAATATAAATGGAATGTAGATATTGTACTTTCAAAATGTTTGAGGATTTATTAGTTATAGCGTTGTAATAGCGCTAACTTCTATAGGTGCAGAATAATGAGTCTGATCTGTCTAAACCAGATTATGCCAATGCTCCTCTTCCTCTCCACCTCCCCTCTCTGTCTATCTCTACACTTGCTTCCTGTCCCTTTCAGAAATTTCTTTACGCTTCTCATCACAATTTACAAGGTTCTCTCCTCCTCCACAACTCCCTACCTCTCCATCCACATTCCTGCCTGACCCCCTCCGCTCTGCTGGTGATTGGCCCCTTAACTCCAACCTGATATCTACCTCTCACTCCCGCATCCAAGACTTCTCCCAGGCTGTCCCTCTATACTGGAACAATCTTCCACAACCTAATAGGCAATCCAACACTCTTTGTACAGCACTGCAGATACCATGTGGCAGCACCTTATAATACTAATGTCTCCCTATTCAGGTAGTTAGAGCCCATTCTGTTGTCTGTTTAGGAGTTTATTAAAGACTCTGAGTAAGATTGTCTTTCTGTTTCAGATGGTAAATAAAACCGCATTGACCAATAACGCTGTTCGCATTCTCCGATTCTAAAATAGTCATGTCATTTACCTGCCATTTAAAGAGAGAAAGAAAGAGAGAAAGAGAGAGAGAGAAATGAGAGAGAAAAAGGAGAGGTTGTGAGAGAGAAGAGGGGGAAGGGGAATAGAGATACAGAAAGATGGGGGAGAGAGAGAGAGAGGGAGAGCGAGAGTGAGACAGATATGAAGGGACGAGGAGGAGTGAGTGATAGAGACAGAGAGAAAGAGAGAGGAGAAATATAATTCCATGTGGAATAGGTGAGAATGTAGTTTAGTGCAGTTCAGATATATGGTCTCTTTCCTGCAAATGTTACAGTACTTCCTCAACAACTTATAATTCAGTTATTTGCGTAATCGTGTAACCTCTTAGTGACCATTTCATTCTTTTTATATAAAGTATATAAGTAAAAAGGAGGAAACAAATGTTTATTTGAGAACATATTTCTCCTTATTATGTTTGCAGCTCTAGCTTCCAGGTTTGTTGCATACATCAATTTTCATCCATCCCCATCACTTATATAATCATTTATAATAACATTTTTTAAAAGATTTATTTTATTTACTGAGAGCACTTTTGCCCTACACCCTGGCTGCTCCATTGTGTGATATACAGCACTCGCCCTTATGTATCAAACCCCAATGTCCTATAGAGTGTAAGCCTGTGAGCAGGGCCCTCCTACCCACCCAGTCTGTCTGTTATTACCCAGTGATGTTTATACTGATTGTTACATTGTAAAGTGCTATGTAATCTGTGGGCGCTATATAAAAACCTGTTAATAATAATAATAATACATTTACATTTTTTCATTATTATTTCCACAGGTTACTGCTAGGAGTGGATGACATGTGGGATAAATGAGGAAACAGTGACACCTACTTGTGAAGGAATGAAAATGCAGCCTCATACAATGAGTATCTTCTGCAGGATAAAGTTTTAATTCCACCCTTTGAACTTACATTACTAAGAACATCATTGGCATTAGATGAATGGCCACAAACCCTGCTATCAGTAGAAGTCTTCTCTGCTTTCAGTCATCGATTTCAGGGTGTTTGTAAATTTGGAAGGAAGCAAACAATCTGTGGTTTATCATAATTTGGATGCCCATGATACGAGTCTGAGATCCACATGTGCTTTGATATGATCTTGTCCATACTTGAGGTTCGGACCAAGTTCTAAAGTTCTCAGACCTTAGAGGACGTGATCCCTGCACCATGGATGGAGTAACACAGCAACATTATCTGAGCCGTTTTTACAGGGAATACCAAAACAATAGCATTATTGCATTGCATTACAACTACACGGGCAAACTCAGTACCAGCAAATACAAGGGTGGACTAAAGGCAGAGGCCTTGTTTTTTTTGGTGGTATGTGTCCTCATTGTTCTGGAGAACCTCGTCGTACTTCTCGCTCTATGGCGCAACAAGAAATTCCATTCGCCGATGTTCTACCTACTTGGCAACCTGACATTGTGTGACCTCCTGGCCGGCATAGCCTACATGGTAAACATTGTGTTGTCAGGTGCCAACACGCTCCGCCTCACGCCTGCCATGTGGTTTGTTAGGGAAGGAGGGGTCTTTGTTACATTAACTGCTTCAATATTTAGCCTTCTGGCGATAGCTATAGAGCGTCACATCACCATGGTCCGCATGAAGCTCTACAGTGGAGATAAAAAGGGTCGCATGGCCTTGCTCATAGGGGCTAGTTGGCTGGTGTCTATGTTGTTGGGTATTCTGCCAATACTGGGATGGAATTGCATCGATCACCTTCCTTACTGCTCCACAATCCTACCCTTGTACTCCAAAGGTTACATATTGTTTTGCATCACCATCTTTCTGGCCATACTCATCTCCATTGTGGGCCTCTACCTGCGGATATATAGAATCGTCAAGGTCAATAGTCAGAGACTGGGAACACTCCGTAAGGGAGCACTGAAAAAGTCCCAAAAATACATGGCACTGCTAAAAACAGTTACTATTGTGGTGGGAGCCTTTATTGGTTGTTGGCTGCCTCTCTTTGTACTCCTTCTAATTGACGTCTCATGTGAGGTCAACGCTTGTCCTGTTCTTCTAAAGGCCGATTATTTTCTTGGCCTGGCCATGATTAATTCTCTCCTAAACCCAATCATCTACACTTTGACCAGCAGGGACATCCGCAGAGCCATTCTGAAGTTGGTCTGCTTCTTTTGCTTCGTCAGTGAAGATGGGGAAACCAAAGGACGTTTTGGATTCTTCCCTGTTTATGAGAGAAGCACCAGCAGATCTGAGAAGTCATCCCACAAACACGAGGGGCTGGAGACCACAGCCTCTTCCGGGAATGGAACTCCCACGCCCGTGAAGTCGCTTATGCCAACCAAAAAGTTCTGAACTTTGCCATAGTGGACTCATTCATTTAGCAATCAAAAGACATCAAACTAAAGTGTTTGGCGTTGGTGAATACCAGGGTTTTTATTATTGCTGAATAAACATGGAATGCTTAGATATGGCTAATAAGTGATAAAATGTAGCCCCAACTGTCCCTGAATTAGCCGGAGAAACTTATATGTCATAATGTCTGGTGGAAAGGTTTAATCTCTGATTCGATGTCCGATGAATCTACAGAGATGTGTAGCCAAAAAAGCCTGGCTTTGGTTTCTCCAAGTCAACATGACGCTTCCACCCTGTATAATAGCAGTCACCAGATGACTACATTATTATTAGAAATAATAAAATAGGCAAATTTTTTATTATTCTTGTCTTTGAAAAGAAATGCTAATAGCCCCACAGAGATGAAATTAATTAGTATGTGTGTTAAACATCGCTCTTTACAAATATGCACATATTAACATTACAGTATTGCCATTTATATACCACACAGACAGCCACAGCCTGTGTATAACAAGTTAGTTTCCACAGCATTTATGTGTCCTCATGAATGATTGAAGCTCACACAAAGGGTCGACTGTATATAATCTGTATATTTGTGTAAATATAAATTGTATATAATAATGGATTAGTTCAAACCGCGCCTAACATCAATGGATAGCTCTTGAAATTGAAATAGCACATGTATATATGTATGTATGCGGTGACCGTATCAATGTAAATTATAATTACAATTTTGTGTCCAAGGATTCAACCAATTAGTAATCAGTGTTCTGCGAGGATTATGGTGGAAATCGGATTTTTATGTTAACCTTTCCATTACACATGACCGGTAAAGCTACTGCTTAATTTGTGTTTCTAAATGGCCATGTTCTAAAGAAATTATCCATAGTGATACCAGAGGGACAGAATTGGTTATTTTTGAAGAGTCCTAAGATGTGATTTGTAAGCAAATCAGAGAAATTAATAGCATTAATGTATTTTTTAACACTAGATCCATAGCCAATATCTATAAAAATAACCATATGACCAACATTTTACTGACTGATAAGACAATAAAGGTCCATCCTGAAAAAGATTACATAAAAACTAAATTAAAGATATGTATATTGCTGCATATGTATTTTTTTGTAAATATATACAAGTATATGTTCAGATTAACCATTTCTCTGTTTGAGGCATTAAAGTGGTCAATTCAACAAGTGTTGCAGTATGTGTTAGTACTTTATATTCTAAAACTAAATTGGGGGATGGTCAATCATTAATTGTCTGGATCCAGAGATGAAAATAAGAGGAAATCATGTGGAAAGTTACACCTAGGCACAATCTGGGGGGAATTCTTGGCATGCAGGGAGAACACTTTGCTTTTGATTATTGTGCAGATACTTACCAGCTTTGTTTTTACAGTTATTCAGACTTGGGATAGTTAACATCAGTTCTCAACTGTAATACTGTTTGCAATAGAGGAAATTGCTTCCCCTGCAGCGCTACATGGTTTAGTCCAAGAGTAACTTTCCACCTGATTCCTCCTCTTACTTTCAAATTCAAAATACAATTTAAATAAATTAATGAGTTTAAAATGCATAATTACCGTCTACCCTTTTCTTCATGACACATTTTGGGTTTTATGTACATTTTCTACATATTCCATCCTACAATATATTTTATTAAATCTGTCCTTTGTTATCTGGTGTCGCACCTGGATAAAATACAAGTACAGCTTCTACACCCTTACAACCTTGCTCAATCGCCCCAAGAACCTCCTCCAAACATTGTTAAGCTGGAAAAGGATACTGAACATTTATAGTATTTTCTCTGCACCTAATATTCATCGCACACTCCAAACACAATCTACTGATTAAATGATTTGCAGCTCCCTTTACAGACACTAGAGGGTGCTACGTGCTCGGCCCACCACAGAAAATGCATAACTTTTTTACTTCACATTTAAATATTTTGTCAGTGTAATTTTATCAGATCTATGACCAGGTGTCGGTCTGTTTTTGTTTTCTCCCTTTACAGGGACATTACAAAGCCTCTCAAATTACGTGACAACTACAAATAGCAGCCAGAATAAAAGACAAGTAAAGCTGGCCATACACTCCCCAATAGGAGGTAGTCTGAAAAATGGGATGATTTCCCGCAAGGCATCTGCTGGCACCGATAATTCTAGCAGAAGAGGGAGCCGGTCAGTGAGCTGATTTGCTACACTAAAAACATTGGGCGCTAATCGTATCAGAGCGTATTGTATGTTTATTGAGCGTCCAAAAAATCCAACCTGACCATACACGACAGAGATTTTTGTACCCGATAATTTGATGAGTTCTAGTGTTCGCCAGCTTTACACAATTTGTTTAGCTATGTTAAAGAAACAGCTTATTTTGAATGGCATAAAATAAACAAAATATGATGAAGGAAGTCAGGTCATACAGTGCATCACCAATGCTTCAGCTATCAGTAAGCGATATATATTATATAATATATGATAGCAAGAAAAATGGCTGCGCTTCTATCCAACAAATTAAATATGTGCAAGTGTATATATAAATATAGGGGTGCAGCCAAGGACCAAAGTGACCACTATGTAAATACAAGGAACAAAAGAGGTCCGGCGCTCCAAACATACATTAAATAACACTATGTGTCTGCACATAAATAAAAAGGAGGTTTAGTTCACAATATAGCTATATTGGGTTAAGCTCACCTGCCCAGCGTCAAGGCACCTCCTGTAGGTGAGTCCCTATCCATTTGCTATATGTGTACACAGGAGGTCTCTGCAGGCTATTCAAATGCAGGCTGAGCGCTGCGCTACAGCTACATCGTAGCTCTGGATCAGGCCCATAGTGTTATTTAATGTATGTTTGGAGCGCCGGACCTCTTTTGTTCCTTATATAATATATGATTACATAAACTGATGGAACATTTATACTAGTAAATAAATTGCATTCAAGAATTCTAGCCACAGCACCAGGTGCATAAAGCACAGGGCACACTACAGAGGGGCATATAATGGTCTAGGGTATTACTACAATGGGCATATTAGAAATGTATAACCTCATACATAAAGCACGGTCTACAAATTGTCTAGGAGCAGGTCTGTGACCAGCAGAGGGTGTTGTGCTACAAATATTTTGGAGGCTCGAGGTAAGTTCTATATGACCCAACATTGGGACTTTCACTGTTTATAGTTATGTCCATCTATAGGCCTGAATGTGGCAGCTGGCTTATTATCTATTTACATATGTGTGGGACTACATTTTCTGCATTTTATGTTACAGGTAGTCTGGCAGCTAAGCCACTGGATAATAGCGGTGCTCTGTATATCTACTACATTCACACTGATCAGCCAAAACATTAAAACCACAGATACGCAAAGGCTGCACTATGGGAAGAAATTAAGATGGAGGTGGCAGTGAGACGCTCTGGGCAATGCCCTGCCAGGAAAACTCAATGCCACACATTCATGTGGATGTACATATGCCAGGTACCACCTATCTAAACATTGCCAATGGGTTTTCCTGATGACAGCAGGGTAATGGGCATTGCCACACTGCAAAAATTGCTTAGGAATGGCCTGAGGAACATGAGAGATCAAGGCCTGTTGAGACATGGGGCCCTATTTACTAAGCTGTGGGTTTGAAAAAGTGGAGATGTTGCCCATAGCAACCAACCAGATTTTAGCTCACATTCTCTAGTATGTAATAGAAAAGTGAGAGCAGAATCTGATTGGTTGCTGTGGGCAACATCTCCACTTTTCCAAACCCACAGCTTAGTAAATAGGGCCCCATGTCTCAACAGGTCTGAGCTGTTCTGGCAGCATGAGGGGGAGCTACGTAATGTAAGGAAGGTGGCTTTGAGCAAGGGGGGCCCATTAAAACCCTCACCCAGATCCTGGGAACTTCTCTAATAAATCCTGAAGTCACCCAGCTTTCACTTATGTGCTTCAATGTCGTTTGAAATTCCCATTCAACAAAAAGACCGTCCACCTCTGTGATAGAAACGATGTAACAAGTCACTTTTATTTACATTAAAATAAAGATAAAACTCAAAGTTCATATCAAATTACATATATATTATGCACACATTCAGGTATCTAAGAATAAGCACATGCAGATCAAAATATGTTAATAAAAAAAAAGTGATTCCTAAAAACGGTTAAAATAAGAACAATGGGGTAGATCCAGAACTACGTCCGTCTTCCATAGACGGAAGTAATTCAATAAACAGTACCTACTGCACATGCGTAGTAGCTATTGTACTTAATCTGCGTCTAAAAGACCGCATATACGCAATCTACGTATCGAAACGATACACAGATTACGTACAATAGCTACTACGCATGCGCAGTAGCTAGTGTTTATTGAATTACGTCCGTCTATGGAAGACGGACGTAGTTCTGGATCCGGCCCATAGAGATCAGAATATCAGCTGTAGCAGCCTGGCTGACCCAGGGCTATGTAGGTGTTGTGAAACTATGAGTCCTGGCATGCTTTAACTAATGGGGACAGCCGATACCGGACACAGCATGCTGAGACCACTCATCTCACAGCCCTCTGGAGAGTAACGGGTTAGCATCAGCGTAGAGAGTAAGATCATGGAAGGCAAATCCCTATAGTCTGACATTGAAAAATACATGAACGGACCACATATAAATCTGTCCCGTCTTCCACTGTAAAACAAAAATGTGCAATAGTATAAAGTTCATAAAACGCAGAGATGGCGTCACCATTCTGTGGACAGGAGGTTCCAGAGGTAATTACATATGAAGATCTTCGAGTGCTGGGTGCTGTCAATGCAGATGGGCTGAGCAATCTCTCCTCCGTAGTGGACTGAAATAGCTTTGGTTGAGGAATAAGAACAGCAGAGGGTAAAGTATTATACGGATTAGGAACCGGATCCTAAGACCCCTTCCCCAACTGCACTGCGTTCAAAGTCGTCGGAAACAGGATCTTTGGCGGGTTAAAATTAGGACCATAGAAGGGGAGGGTTAGGGTCAGGCTGCAAGGAGGGGGGCCTTAGGGTTAGGCTATAGAGAAGGGAGCGTTAGGGTTAGAATTAGGGGTTAGTTTAGCCACTCTCCTTTTGGAGCGCCTTGTTCGGTGCTCCGGGGATCGATTGCTATGCCTCTTCGAGGCATAAGCAATCGATATCCGAGAGAACGGCCCTATCGAAATAGGGCCATTCTTTGCGGGGACCCACACCCGAGAATGCACATGCGCAGATTGCAAAAGCGGTTGTTTTAAAAAGCCATTTATTTAGTTGTGTCTCACTCTGGAAACACGAGCGAGTTCAACCCCTTATATTATTTTTAATGGATAAACATATTAAGGATTCCTAGTTTTAAGGAATTCTGAAACATTGTCTAAATAGCTAGATCTCAGCCCCTGGACCCACAAATTGTACATGAATGCTGTCAGCAGCCTGGGATAGAGCGGTAGCATTGGGCCTAGCTTATAACTATCTCCCTGTGTGAGCATTTTATGTCTTCTGTTACAAAGTCTTGTCCTGTATTTCCCTGCAGAACAGTGTGAAAAAGGTTACACAAGGAAAGGATACTGCCTTTGATGAGCGTGGAGTCACAGTTGTAATCCCAGTCTATCTTTGTTACAGAGTGGAAGAGTTTTGCCATATACCTACAAGAGACAAAGCCTTTATTAATAAAATAGTTCACGTACCGTAGCAGAAAGTCAACCAGTCAACTGCATCTCATAACCTGAAGAAATGTACAACAGCGCCATCTAAAGGTTGATAAAATGAACTGCTCATCATGACACGGTCCTTTGTACACTGTTTCTTTGTAGCTTATGGGAAATTCTTGAAAACATTTTAACAAACTATTATTATCCCTAAAGGAAGAAGTATTCTCCAACACAATACGTTCCAAATTGTCATTCTTCTATTCAAAGAAACACAGCTCCTGTCTTCTCAGAATGAGTCTGCTTCTGTGTAGGGATGAATTATCACAGGTCAGGCAGGTACAAGTCCATATTTCAATGAAAATGGTGGTTGATAACTGAAACAGCCGCCCATAAGAGGTGGTAGACGCAAATACAGTAAATGTAGACATGCATGGGATAAACATCAAGATATCCCAAATCCAAAATAAATAAAGCGTCAAACAGGATCAGAGGTCCTCATGGGTTTAAACAATATAATTAGGAAGACTAGATGTGTCGAGTGGTTCTTACATGCCATCCTATTCTATGTTTCTATATAATATGCTGTGGCAAATGTGGATTTTCTAGCAAAAAATAAAAGTAAGTTGCGCAATCACACCCAGTGTCGTTTACCAACATCAAAACGCTCCTCGCTGTCCTATTTGACGCAAGACGCCATATGACTAAATCATGCAACATTCTCATTGATTTCTGTGATCAGCTTCTGAAACATGTTGAGTTAGAAATAATAGAAAACATGCTACGTGACTGTAACCCGTACAGCTCTTAATAAAGCTTTTCTAATTTTGACTCCTAATAAGCTGCATGTCAAACATCTCATATAATAGATGGAAGACAAAGGCCGCACACCAAATGCAGCCACCCATACTTCATGCTTCAGCAGAAAGCAGCAAGGCCATGCTGGCACCAGTAGTTCATCAGCAAGATTACTTTCTGTGTAATACAGTCCAGTGGTGATGGGGTATGCTAAGATAACATATCATGGGCATATAAATAAGCGTTCCACAAGAGTTGAAGCATGTCAGTAGTTTGTAGTAGTATGTGGGGGGGAGATAAAAAGAAAAAAAATATAAGATGTATCAGGACGAGGGCTCCCTACAAAAGAGGCCACAAAGACATTATAACCAATCCCTGCAGAGAACAGTGTTCACTTGACTTCCTTGACAGACAGGAAATGGCAAACGTTTAATATTAAGATGAGTAGCGATAGTGGCGCACAGTTGGACAGAATAAGAGGGACCATATTGGGGGAACTGCAAATAAGTGGAGTAAAATCAAATAAAGGGGGGCATGATATATTTTAATGAGAAGCTTTAAGCTAAAGCGATATTTATGAACAAACAGAAGGCGCTGGTCAAGAATGCACAGATGGCTGCAAGAACAAGATCTTTATGGTATAGTATGAAAAAAGGCCTCCTCTAGACACAAAGATGCCCACATACTAAATAGGACAGAATTTCCTGCAGCAACTGTAATGAACATAGTGAGCCAGTACATGCGTTAGCATATTGGTCTGGCTGACAAAGGCTCTGTCTGCATTGTAAGTACACAGCGGCAAAACTCACAGTGCGGAGGGTATGACCACCGTGGTGTCTTCCCGCGTCTCCCTCTCCACCTCTGCAATTTCATCCTCCAGCAGCTTCATCTCTTCCAGTTCCTTTTTTAGGAATGTACGGATATTAAGGAGAATAAATCACAATACTACGAAACGTAAGAAAACCCGCGACGTTATCCCGAAATCGCTACAGACATCAAAATGAAAACATAAAAACATCCAAGCGCTTTCTTTAATACGGACAAAGCTCGTATATAGCTTGTTATTCTATAGATCAACAGCGACAGGTCAGTTTCCTTCATCCCTGCCCTAACCATCCCCTTCCTGCAGCCAAACCGTAACCCTCCCATAATCCTACTCTCTGCAGCCTAACCCTAACAATCCCTGTCCCGCAGCCTAACCCTAGCTGTCCGTCCCGCAGCCTAACCCTAGCTGTCCCTGTCCCGCAGCCTAACCCTAGCTGTCCCTGTCCCGCAGCCTAACCCTAGCTGCCCCTGTCCCGCAGCCTAACCCTAGCTGCCCCTGTCCCGCAGCCTATCCCTAGCTGTCCCGCAGCCAAATCTTAACCCTCCCCTCTCCACAGCCTAATCACACCTGGGAACAGGCACCTTGTGGAAATGTGCATTTGAAATTGTACCCGTTTTGATAATGAAATATTTGTTATTTAATACCCTCTGGCCCTGATACAGATGCGATGAAACTATCTGCTGTAGCAGTGTGGAAAATGGTATTGTCGCAGCAGCTATTTTACTTGTGATGTTAAGATGGAAAATGCGCAATAACATCACTTTTAAGTGCATCGACAACGTGAACACGACGTTCAACAACAATATGCACAAATCTAAGCCAGATCCTACATGTTCAATATACACGAGGGGGTCATTTCCAGCAGCAACACGCAGCCTATCCCTAGCTGTCCCGCAGCCTATCCCTAGCTGTCCCTGTCCTGCAGCCTATCCCTAGCTGTCCCGCAGCCTAATCTTAACCCTCCCCTCTCCACAGCCTAATCACACCTGGGAACAGGCACCTTGTGGAAATAAGAGCATTTGACATTGTACCCGTTTTGATAAAGAAATATTTGTTATTTAATACCATCTGGCCCTGATACAGATGCGATGAAACTATCTGCTGTAGCAGTGTGGAAAACGGTATTGTCGCAGCAGCTACCGACATTCGGTCAGGGAGCACAAGCTCAATTGTACTTGTGATGTTGAGATGGAAAATGCGCAATAACATCACTTTTAAGTGCATCGACAACGTGAACACGACATTCAACAACAATATGCACAAATCTAAGCCAGATCCTACATGTTCAATATACACGAGGGGGTCATTTCCAGCAGCAACAATCATTGTCTGAGCTTGGGGAGGGGGAGGGGTGCACAAAGCCTATCCGTCTTACGGACGGCATAATACACAATGCCCATATTCAGTGCACCAATGGACAGAATTAACAAGGGTCCAGATTTGCTAAGCTGCAGGTTCGGAAAAGTGGAGATGTTGCCCATAGCAACCAATCAGATTCTTGCTGACATTCTCTAGCATGCAACAGGAAAGTGAGAGCTAGAATCTGACCGGTTGCTAAGGGCAACATCACCACTTTTCCAAACCCGCAGCTTAGTAAACCTGGCCCAAGGTAGTTGTTTCTGCTGGGCAACCTAAATATCCATAAGAGGATTATTTTGGTGAAAAATGGAACACCGCGGCATGATACGGGCAAGATTCTAGCTGACATTCTCTAGTATGTAATAGGAAAGTGAGAGCTAGAATCTGATTGGTTGCTATGGGCAACATCTCCACTTTTCTTTTTCAGCAGTTTAGTAAATAGTAGATTTAGCCCTAAACCTGTATATAAAAGGTGACCCATAAAGGATATTTAATGTTAGTCTCTAAAGACGCGTTCTTCTTGCATGTTTGCTGTAGCTCCTCCTCAATCTGTTGAAGCTTAGATGTCGCCTTCTGCATAGTTCCTTCTGTTTCTAGAAGTTTCTCTGCTACTTCCTCTTCTACAGACAGAATATCTAAGAATATACCAGAACGTAAAGAGAAAATGCTAAGAATAACATTCCTATAATAAACAATCTTACGTAAGTACCGCTGGAGCCACCGACTACGAACCTCTGATGAGATCAGCCGTCTGAGTTTCAGTCTCTCGGAGAGAGTCGATCATTGATTCTTGCCTAGCCAGACTCTTGGTCAGCGCAGCAGCGGCATTGTCAGACACCATGACCTTGATGATCTCCCGGCTCACCTCCACATACTCTTGCATCTGCTCTCGAAGCATTTTATCTTGTGATGATTGGTCAGAAATAAGAAGGCCTAGAAGAACACAAAAGCAAAAGTTGCTCAACTTTTCATGCTGTAGCACTGGGGCCCCCCACAAAGTAGAAACACATGTCTTGAGACCAATGGCTCTATACTATGCATGAGAGCATGGAACTGGAAGGATGTGACTGATTGACATTCCAGTGTCAAGCTGGCTGCACATTATACAATATAATGCTTCCAACTGTTGTGTAACGCAGACATCGGAGACCTGTGTCCTCCAGCTGTTGTCAAGCTACAAGCCTCATGCTTTGCCAGGCATTGGCTTTACCAACGCTGTTGGAGCATGCTGGGACTTCTAGTGCCACAGCATCTGGAGGTCCACAGGTTCCTATGTCTTGTATAGTGTATGACATGCACTGTTTTTGTTGGAACCAGGACCCACAAAGGAAGGCGAGAAGACAGCCCTTATTAATGTGTAGCCGCTAAGTGATTCCCCTATTGCTGCCAGTCCCAGTTCAGAGGGCTCCTGCACA
>WWET01003274.1:34975-47348 GCA_011038615.1 Limnodynastes dumerilii | reverse complement strand
CGCCATCACACATTTTCATCAAACTACATTCAAAAATGTTATAAAAATGTTTTAAGCAAAATAAAATATATAAAAGATCTCAGAATCAAAAGGCTTTATAGCGTGTGTGTGTGTGTGTGTGTGTGTAGGTGGTATTTAAAACCCTACTCTCAGGAACTTATTGAAGTACAATTAAGAGGAAATACAGATCTTTGTTATTGGGCATATACAATATAAGATAGTGTGCATTGTGCTCAAATTATGATAGATACATTATGTTGGTCGTCAGGGACATAACATAGGACCTGATCTACAAATCCATGCATGTTCTGTATGCACGAAGGTCTGTAAGTGTGCACGCCAGAGGGAAGTGAACTAAATACAGTAAATTAATTTGTAATCCTTCATATCTTTTTCTCCTTGTATGTGAATTCCGCGTGATGGGGGAAACCTTCCAGACAAGCACCTCTGAACTCACACTACAGGACTTTCATACTAGGATACCCGGCTTTTAGTGTTTATGGGATCATTACCAACACTCCAGATATTAGAAGTGCACCATAGCATGTCTTTATATAACACTTTGTTTTATTGATCTAGAGAAGGGAACTCCTCTGTCACATACAGAGTTCTGGTCACTTAAGTGTCTAGATCTCTACCTTAAGTTCTCTGCATGGATCTGCATCCATGCGGAAGGGAATGTGATCCTCAATTGTGGGGACGCAGATGTGAACTGTGAAGTTGTGTGTGCGCACATGTGCAGCGTTAGAACAACACGACTTCAGCAAGGAAATTACATATGCAATTCAGGATCAGGCCCTTAGTATCTAATAAGCATTACAAGTCATAACAAAAACCATATTGGATATCAACAATAAAAGTTGACAGATGACCCTCTGACACATGTAAGGAAACCATTTTTACTTATTTTTTCTGTCACATTTACAAACTGCTGCTTAAAGATATTTATAATGGGGGAAATCCTATTATTGTGAGTATTGTTAATTAGGATTCAATGACCCTTATGTCAACAGTGCTACAAACGTTGCTCTTATCTAAGCTCACAGCTGCAGCCATTACACTGGAGTTCTGCAGCCACTCAGCGTATGTAACATAAAAACGAGGACTCAGAGTTTCCCAGTCTTGTATGTTCTTATGGGACTATCTGTGGCACAAAAGATGAGCACTGAGGGGCCCCTCACATACCCCGCAACAACTAGCACTCTCCCCCCGTCATCAAGAGCACAAACCCATAAATCCCGCCCCTTGTCAGCACTGGTAGCCAATCACTCCTCTTACTTCCCTCATCATAACATCCGTAGCCACGGTAACCTTCCATTGCCGTCCAATCCCGCAGCGCCCCCACCTCCCGTTAGGAATTTGAATTATCCCGCCGAGCCACGCGATATATAGACCGTTAAAATGGCTGCAACCGTCGCCCTGTTACCTTGTTCGTCTCTTCTCGGGTCTGTCGGTGACCGGCCGGGGAAGGTCGTTACAAATACACGAAGAGAGGATGATGCGTAATCAGCTGGAGACAGCGCGTTTCTGTGACCGGGAAGACCGCCTTCTCATGAGGGGAGGGGCGGGACCGCATACACCCCGCCCCCAAATGTCGCTTGGCTCGGCAAAGACTTCCTATTATCTATATATAAATAAAGATATAGCCATTTATGTTTCTATGTGTCTGTGTATAGATAGATAGATAGATAGATAGATATAGATCTATATCCATACATATATTCCTCTATATTTTAGTGTGTGTGTATATATATACACAGAAGCACATATATACGGACACACTTGCATTTCAGTGTACTCCCATGTGGCTCTTATCTGCCGTCGCTTTCTATGTTTCTATAAGTACAGCAATTCGGGACTGGCTTCACAGAACTGTGAGTTATTGTAACCAAGCTGAGTCTGGACTTTGGACTTATATATTGAGTTCTCTCTCTCTCTCTCTCTCTCTCTCTCTCTCTCTCTCTCTCTCTCTCTCTCCCTCCCTCCCCGCTGTGGTGGACTGTGGACACCCTGATATATTCCTGATGGTGGAGGACCCTCAGGCCCACTTGAGGAAGGGGGGGTTGGGTTTGGCCATGCTGCACACGCTCTTGGTGGCCACAGATTGGGGTGTGGCTCAGCTCCCAGGGAGTGATTTGTGTCATATTCCAAAAGCAATAGTACACAAATCTCTCTAATCACTTTTGTTTAGGCGAGACTCTGGTTGTCTTACATGGGGCTTTTAACACCTCTGGACCAAAATGGACCGAGTCTTTCTGATATATATATATTTTCATATACACTTTTTGCATTGGACTTGATTGATATGTCTTTATATTTGGATTGACATACTATAGCACTTTATATTTATTTTTTACACTTTGTGATTACGTGTTAGAGATATTTATTTATATATTTTAAGCTACTATATTAGCTTTAAAGTGGGTTTAGATTTTTTCACTACTTGTTTTACCACATTTTAAACCTCCTATTCTATATTATTATTCATTATTTTATGTCGCTGATATTTTGCGAAATAAAGAGATTCCCTCCTACACAAGATTCCTATGCTCTCCGAGGAAATCGCAGGCAGCGAAGAAACACGTAAGGCCTTGTTTATATCACTGGACCAAAAGTCTACTTATTCCTTTGTGTACATATATGTCTCCCAAAAACTGCATTATTGAGAAGACTGGCTATAAAGTTTTTACTAAAGACAATTTAATTTTTTGTACTTGCACCTTTAATCAACTATAGACACCTCCTATTGCAGCTGTATATACAGCGGTGAGAAGCCGAAGAGGTGCTGCTGGCAGGTGACGCAGCACTCGTGCTGACAGCCAGCTCACAGTAGGTGAATCCACTGTAAAGATCCTGTCCACTATTGCATTTACATTTTGGAAAAATAAAGTATATAGTAAATAGTAAATAAAGTATTGGAAAGCTACACCTGTTAAACTCTAATTTTAGAGTGACACTGGAATAAGTGGAATTCATGCCTGTGATTACATAAAGACGTCCTCATATTATATCATCTGGAGGAGATAAGTCCTATATAAAATGCTCCTGTTTAATTAGATTGAAATGTGTGGATAATTTGACAAACAAGTGGAAAAACTTTAACACAGAGTTCTTGCCAAAATATCATTAACTGTCAGTTGTAAACGATACTGAGGTGATCCATCTTTAATTGATACCACTGAAACCTACTGACAAACAAATCTGTGTGCAATCTAACATCTCCTTTCTTTTTAATAAACTCAGTAAGACAATTATTAATATTTATAAGCACAATTGTATCTTCTCTAATTGTTCACTGCATTTTGTTTAGACATGTGGCATGAAAATTGTTGTGAATATAATTGAAATGATATATTTGGTCAAAAGTGATTTTTAATTGTTTTATTATATATGTACAATAAACTAATCAAATTTCTCAAGCGCTCCATTTAATATTGAACTACTAAATTCACAGTGGCGAATAGCGGAACTGCATGTGGACCAGAAAGGAGACACTCTCACTCCCATATCCAAGACTTCTACCGGGCCACCTCGCTGCATTGGAATAACCTACTGCAACCTATCAGGCAATCCAACACCCTCCAATCCTTCAAATGCTGCCTCAAAACCCATTTCTTCAGACTAGCCCTTACTTAAGCTTACCTGCCCTCCCCATCTCCATCCCTGTATAAGAGAGGAAAGTTACTCCTGGGCAAAACCATGTTGATTGCAGGGGGAGTCAAGCTAATTGTATTCTTTGCATGCAGGGTTACTATCACACTGTTATTTAGACTTGGGCTAGGAAATGCCACCTCCCATCTCAAATACTGTTTTCAACAGATGAAATATGACTCCTTTGAAATCAACATGGTTTGGCCCAGGAGCAACTTTCCTCTCTTATTTTCAAACTCTAAATCAGGTCCAATGATTATAAAATTATTTTCTTCTTAGAATCTTCCCACATTCTGATTGGCTGCAAGCTTTGTCAATCAGAGGGAGGTGGGGATAAGACTTTATTGCTCTCTGAGCATATAAACAATGCTGATTGGTCTACCTGTGGGAGTATACCTAATACATGCTTTTGATTGGCTGTAATAGGCTTTAAATAACCTCTCTTGATGGGCAACAGGTTCATGCCTTGAGAAAGCTTGACTTTCAAGCGAAAAGCATTTTTTTTTCAATATTGGGAGACATTTATATTATTAAATAGTTTTGGGTAGCTGGCACTAGTACTTATATGAAGATAACGCTTCATCAAAGCTTTTCTAGCAGTTCATGATTCAAATTCCTTCTTGTATGAAGGTTGATAAAATACACGGTACAGGGAAGATCGATGGCTTTATTATTAAGATAACACTATGATTTGGAAATAAAAACTCCTCATGCCATCAAACCTCCTAACTAATGAGAATAATATAACTGAACTAGTTTTTTAAAAAACAAATATGAATAATTTAATTAAATCACCTCCTATCATATTTGGATATATTTGTTATTTTGCACAATTAGAGAATTGAACAAATGCTTTAATAGCAGTGGAATATCTGTGTGTGATATTATTAATTGAATTGGGGAGCGGTCTTTAATTTATGAGACCATATACTGTGGGTGAGACGTGTTTTGTCTTCACACAATAATTTTGGGGTTTTTAATATTTCACTGGCATTTGAGCCGTTTACCTCTCTTTATCCCTTAAAATAATAATAGACACACTGGGCTGGATCCAGACTTAAGCAGATGCTTGAAATTAGTTACTCCTGGGCTAAACCATGATTGCAGGGGAGTCAGATTTCATCTTTTACAAACAGTATTAGAGTTGAGAGGTGATGTTTCCTATCCCAAGTCTAAATAACAGTGTGATAGTAAAGCTGGTCAGTATCTGTGTGCAGTAAACAATTCAAAGATATATCCCTGCATGCAAAGAATACAATTACCTTGACTCCCCCTGCAATCAACATGGTTTAGCCCAGGTGCAAGTTTCCTCTCAATTTCAAGCTCTTCTTAAGTCTGGATCCAGCCCATAGCTCTTACTCTATACGTGTCAACCCCTTTATGTTCATAGATATGCACAGGGCATTACACCTTTGCCTATTGTTTTTTCATAAAGAAAACACTTGTTTGTAAATTCTAACCTAGAAATCAATTATCGCAGTAAGACGAGAAAACAATCTGGATGCATTAACTTTGGTTAGTGCAGATCTGCATTTTGATAAGTATAATCTTCCTGCATCAGCTTTATATAAGCTTGAACTTGCGCTATAAAGCTTTGTGGATCACTATTTGCCTGCATTCTACTGCTCACAATCTACCCGTCACATGTCTTCCATCACTGAACAGGTCACACCCTTGTACAAACATTTGTGACAACACTCTCCTGTAATATTCACACTCCTGTCTATCCCCCCCACTGATTGGCTGCAGAGACCTCTCAAATCTCAGCAGGAGATCTGATTGGCTGGTTGTCGGAGAAAACTTTGACATCCTAGACGGAGTTTCTATGAATGCATAATTATTGACAAATACAGTAGTAATATATTCAGAAAAGCTCTGCATCTCTTGTAGAATGGAGAGCTTGCATTACTTTACTACTGCTGTACTTGCCACTAATTATGAAGTCAGAGAGTTGGGGAAATTCTAACCTGGAGGTGGAGGTACCGGGTCGGATAACTGGACCCTAGGCGATATATTGGATCCAATATATTTTAAGAAGGTCTAAAGATCATGTTATCTGACTTAAAAGGTTTTTATCCCAACACTGCAAGGAAAAAAAAAACAAAAAACTGACCATTCACTAAAGCGATTTCTGGCCCGATCACTCAACAACCGGATGATCGAACCAATAACCACTTTACTGTATGCTTAATTTAAGACTAGATATATATAATGTCACAGAGAAAAATGTTTTATGATAATGAAGTCATGATATCTAATTTTGTTACTATAATGGCATCAATATAAAATGCATAGACTGCCCCCCTCCTCATTTCAAAAAGCATATTGCATGTGCATTTAGTACAGCTATTACAATGGTACACGTTCTACACAATATAATTTGCCAGGAAATAATAAAGTTTCATTATGTGTAGCTTGGAGTAGAGATGTAAGGTTATTAATGATCCCGGACTCACCAATATCAAGGGTTTTCATAAAATATCAGACAAAAACATTACACACAGAAAGAAATGGACTGTAATAGAGGAAGACCTGAAACGGGACATAACTGATTGGGAAATTTGGGGAGGAATACATTTACAGTAGTGATTTGTGGTACAAGTTAAGTTGCAGTATAATTGTATAATGAAAATTAATATGCCAGAAAGACAGAATATTGGTTGTGGTTATTTAGGAGACTATATGGCCCTTTTGGTGTTTGGTGAAAGTTTTGTAAATGTTTATATGAACTCTGCTCCTCTGTAAAATAATGGAGGTAACCAAGAGGTCAGGAAACAGACTAAAACTGCGAGAAGCACAAACACAGAGGATTTTACGTGTCCGCCACGCGTAAATTCGCTTCGACGCGTAGTTCTGGATCAGGCCCAGTGGGACAAAAATATACACAATAGTTTTACTGGGATAAAATCATTCCAAATAAATAATATCCAATATAAAATAAAATACAAATTGTAACAAAAAAAACCAAAGAAAGGTCTACTCCGGGACCAAAGCAGAGGGCAGAGGGTGGGTTGGAGGTATCTACCGAGGGTAGATAGGAAGGAGAGGACACCTGGACCATAAGTTTCCGTTTCTCCGGGCACCGCGTGGAGGAGATACAGACTGCACTGAGGCTGCCGTTGTAGAGATCTGGACGTCCTGACAGCACAGAGCAGACAGGACGATCTGCTGCTTCCTCCCCTCTCTCAGGGTACGGACTTTGGTCCCGGAGTAGACCTTTCCTTGGTTTTTTAGTTTTTCATTTTCTAACTTATTTCTGAAAATCAGTGGATTTGCTCTATGACTACACATCAGGAGCTTCTTATTGAATTCCCAGACCTGTATGCCGCTCACAAGTACTGTATATGATTAAGGATAATTTTATTTAAACATTTTTTATTTGAAATTTAATATTGTATAGAGATTTATTTTTATATTGAATAGAGGCCATTCTTCATCACATATACACAGCGCTTTTCCCCTTTTTATGTATCGTCTATACCAAAAATGAATGGGTATGCTGATTGGCTAAAAAAAACTGTTTTTGTCTGTTTCTACTTATAAATAACAGCACTCACAGTGGGGACTCTCACCGGTTATTAGTGGACATATGAGTGCGTCCTGTGACACCCCTACTTTTTCTTTTGTGTACATATGTTGCTTATGGGTGGTAGGGCACCTATGGGTTTGGGAGAGTATTATATTGTTATATAACTGATATTACTGATTAAATGATACTCCCTCCCATTCAGTCCTTTCATACCTATGATCTCAGTGGTTGATTTTATGTGATTTACCAGATAGTGGGACATTAATACAGAGTGTCAGCTCTATGGGCCAGATCCAGAGCTACGCTGGCCGTCTGGCTGTAAGTACGACCAGTGTAGCTGTGGTGCACTCCCCCCTGTCCCTCCTCCTGTGTCAGTGTAGTTAGACACAGTTACGCCGGCTGAAGTCTACCCTAACTCCAGCCACCATAACTGTGTCTAACTATGCTCACACAGGAGCGTAACCTCTCTAACCCAGCCCTTCCGTCCTAATTACCCTCCCTCCCCCCGCCCAGCTTCCGTAACTACAGCGTAGTTATGGAGCTGCCCGCCCCCCTCGTCAGCTCACAGATCCATGGATTACGCTGGGCAACATCTGCCTGGTGCATGCGCAGAACGGCATCTCTGTCGTTCTTACGCTGCCGCTCGCCGTAACTACGGCAGGCGGCGTAGCTCTGGATCTGCCCTTATGGATCAGTCAGTTGGCTTATGCATTTCCTCCTTTTCCAATGCTACCAAGGTTCTTAAAAAGGGCAAAGCAACAGGGAGTGCCCCTAATTCTAGTAGCTTCCAATTGGCCAGGGAGGTCTTTGAATGCAGACATTCTCAGTCTGGTGGTCAGCCCTGTTTAGAAACTCCCTCTTCGTCCAGATCTTCTATCTCAGGGTCTGTTCCTACACCAAGATCTACAATGATTGGAGCACTTACATGGGTTGGTGCGAGCAGCATGGCTTCAATACTATATCTTTTCGTCTGGTGAGACTCTTGGAGTTCCTTCAGGATAGACTTGGATATGGACTCCATTTAGGCTCGATAAAGTTCCAGGTCTCTGCACTTTCAATTTTGTTTCAGCGCACATTGGCCCTTCTTCTGGACGTTCAGACCATTTTGCAGGATGCCCTTCACATCCAGCCTTTGGCACTCTAGGATCTTAATTTGGTCTTATCTGACTCCTGTGTCACCCATTTGGAGTCTGCTGAATTCAGATTTTTGTCCTGGAATGTTGCTTTTCTTTAAGATCTCCTTTCTTCATCAGGATAGAGTAGTTCTTCACACTGTTCCTTTCAAGCAAAAGTGATTTCCAAGTTTCATACATACTTATGTAAATAGAATTTCAATCCTATGGCCTGGTGACCGATTCAATCTCCAGGTGGCCTGATGTAAATTCATACTCTCCAACATGACCCATTCCAGTAGGTACACAATACTCTGCTTCTCGGTTTCCAACTGTCAGTTACTATGGTAACCTTTTATGTTGCAGAATCAAATAGTTTTTTAAATATCAGTTAAGTTGTTAAACCAGGTGAGTGACAGTTGGAATCTCAGGTTTTTGGTCCTGGAATGTTGCTTCTCTTTAAGATCTCCTTTCTTCATCAGGATAGAGCAGTTCTTCGCACTGTTTCTTTCAAGCAAAAGTGGTTTCCAAGTTTCATATCAATCAGGAAATAGTTCTACCTACTTTCCAGTCCTCTTCGTGATCTTCTCAGAGTGGCCACAGTAGCTTTATGTAGTATGTAGATGTAGTTAGAGCTTTGAGGATGTATGTAGATAGAACTGCTCATACTTGCAAAACTGATTCCATTTTGGTCCTTTATGACGCTCATAGCCAAATGGATTTGTCTCACTATTCAGCAAGCTTACAGGTAAGCGAATTAGCCGGTACCATCAGGACTGTAGCCCATTCCACCAGGTAGGTCAGTTAGTCATGGGCGGCGAGTAGAGTGGCATCAGTTCAGCCATTTTGTCGGGCAGCTTCCTGGTCCTCCTTCCACACCTTCACAAAATGTAATGGGTTTCAGTTATTTGCTTCTCAGGACGCTTCCATTGCTAGAAAGGTCTTAAGATCAAGTTCAGCTGAACCTTCCCCCAGATGAGTGATAGAGAATACAGGATTTATTGTTATACACCATTAAATCCGCTTCTTGTAGATCATCTGGGGGACACTGCACGCCAACCCTCACACTCAGTAGTATAAGGGTTTTAGAGTCTTTTTTTGTATCCTTTTTTTTTTCCCTCCTCTGATACCTTCTCCCTTGGGCTTTATTATTTAAAAAAAACCTGAGGCTTCAGAGGAGTTGGAGAGGGGAGGAACTTCTCTCAACAATATTTTTATCTGTCAAGTGCCCAGCTCCCACGTGCCTCTACACACCCATTGTCATAGTGTCACCCAGATGATCTACAAGAAACTGATTTACCAGTGAGTAACAATAAATCCCATTTTTAGTGGATTTGATTCATGAGGTCTGATTTTGTATTCTTTTGGGGGTTGTCTGATTTGGGGTTTGTATGATTATGAATATTTTTTTGGGGAGGTGGGGCCTATTTGAAAAGATTCCAGGGGGTATTTTTCATTTAATTTTTATATGCCCCCATAATATGTCTTGCAAAATACTGGATTAGGATGATTGGGAGGGGGCAGTCTCAGACTCATCAGTGACCTGAATGCTGACTATACTTATACCCTTTTCCATTGTCACTAAAAACCCGTTTTTTTTGTCAAATTCCCTGGACTAGGCTCAAACTACTCGGGTCGAGTGGCAATGTGAAAGGTACTGGGGCTCTCGACCCGGGTTTAAATTGCCAGGGTTCGGACCCGGGAAAAAAGAAGGGTTTTTAACCGAGTCTCACATAGGACTGGTGGCAAAGTGAAAGGTGCTGGGTTGTTTTTCAACCCACATTTTTCACACGTATTAGAGAGCCTCCCTCTGCTCTTCTCCCATGGCTACATCTGATTTCCAGCGCACAGCAGCCCTCGCTTATTTCAATGTCTGATGTAAATTTGTAGATTTGCCTGATGTAAATTCATACCCTAAAAACATGACCCATTCCATTAGGTACACAATACTCTGCTTCTCAGTTTCCAACTGTCAGTTACTATGGTAACCTTCTATGTTGCAGATTCAAATAGTTTTTTGAAAATCAGTTAAGTCGTTTCACCAGCTGAGTGACAGTTGGAAGCTCAGGTGCAGAGTATATTGTACCTAATGGAATGGGTCATGTTGGAGGGTCTGTAAATTATGTCATCAAGCCCTGCACCAACCGTGCAGTTCGGTGATTTGAGGCATTATGAATGAAGGGGCAGAGCCACAATGCCATCATTTGCATTAAAGGGCCACTGCTTCACCAGGCTGGGAATACCAGTATAACAGAATAACAATAATTAACGGTGGAGGGGGAGGGGCACTTGATATCTCAATATGTGACATCAGTGGCGTAGGAATGAAACTTTTCATGGGGGGGGGGCAAAAGGTCAAGGACTACTATAGGGCCTGGAGCCCCCTTTTGTCGTGTTATGCGTGTGATGCATGTCATTGACAGTTGTGACTGTAGATATGCAAAGACTCCTATGTTAATTTTACTCAGTGTTTCTGGGGTTGGATAACCCCAGCTTAATTGTTTATTTTACTATAAAAATGTATTTATACATTATGGTATGTGCTATAAATTTAAACTGCTATATCTCATGTTTGTTACTGGACGCACCGCATGAAATTCAGGGTAAAAGTAAAGTGAATAGTTTTTCAGCAATAGAAAATGTTTATTAAATGTTTATGAACGGAACACTTATCATTTGTTTAATAAATCAATCAATCAATCATTCTGTATACTAAGGCTACATTAGAGAACATTTGGTAGTTATAACAATCTATATTTTAAAAAAGTTCAGAGAGTAGCATGAAGCATCTACTGCTACACGGGGGAGGGGGGTGGCGTTACATGAACCTGCTCTGGCAGCCATGACTCTCTACGACACTTAAGACAATCACTGTCTACCCTACGATCTGGCAACAATGAGACGCTGCTAACGCTTTAAACCGTCCACAGGCCACAGTTATTCGCTCTCTCTGCTGTATTGTCGTTCAGTTTATAAGATCAGTCAATGGGAAATGCAGCTTCCCGGTCTCCTGTGTCTGCTTATTCTTACTGCAAATTGTGATAGCAAAATGAGCGGGGATTCTAAGAAAGAAAGAAAAAAGCGTTTGCAAGAAGAAAATGTACAGAACAAACATGAAGACAACTTTATTTTTGGTGAACAGAAGTGACAACAGCTAACGAGTTCAAATAAAGCTATTATCGCTTCATCCCCATTTTCACTTCATTCATCCTCATTCACCTTTGTGCAGAAGTTCATGGGGGGAGGAAACACAGTACTTGCCCCCCCAACACAAATCATGGGGGGTGGGGCTGATTGGTTGCTATGGGCAACATCTCCACTTTTCCAAACCTGCAGCTTCGTAAATCTGGCCCCTAAAATTTTTTTGTGCGATAGTAGTTTCACATCTAGAATAAAATGACAACACTATAATTATTTTTTCAGCCAAAGCTTGGCCCTAGGACCAAACACACTTTGAACCCTAACTTAATCTAACTTTTATACTCTTCTTAAGCTGCCCATACACTAGTACGAGTATCGGTCCTAGCAGGGGGTGGGCCGATAAACGGGACGATTTCCCGCTAGAGAAGAATAGGGAGCCATTGGGAGCTTTCTCCCGATTTAAATCAAACATGTCAAAAGATCAAATAATCACCAGAGCGTTTCTGGTGCGTTTATTTGACGTTTCAAAAATTGATCTGTACCATACACTAGAGCGATTATTTGCCCGATCACCCGATAATTGGGAGAACGGGACGATAATCGCTCTAGTATATGGCCAGTTTTACTTATATGAAAGGTCTGTACTTGTACTGTGTGCTCTGGTACCAAGTTATCAACATCTCTTTTATCCTTTTGTAACCTATTTGTTACACTAGATTGTTTTGTTCTATCACGGGAGGGTGTGTCTATTGTTGTATTGTACACCTGGGGCTTTGTCCTCATAACACCTCTGCAATACTCACCTGCTCCAGGTAACATAGATCAGTAAGATATGCACAGATGATGCTGTCAGTATTTAATTACAGGCTACTCTTGCATGAGAATTAATAAAGCTCTGCTATATTCATATTATAAGCATTATTAGTATAATATTTTATAT
>WWET01003274.1:3871-28137 GCA_011038615.1 Limnodynastes dumerilii | reverse complement strand
GAGTTGAGTTGAGAGGTGATGTTTCCTATCACAAGTCTAAATAACAGTGTGATAGTAAAGCTGGTCAGTATCTGTGTGCAGTAAGCAATTCAAAGATATATCCCTGCATGTAAATAATACAATTAACTTGACTCCCCCTGAAATCAACATGGTTTAGCCCAGGTGTAACTAAGTTCAAGCACTTAACTAAGTCTCGATCAGGCCCAATGTTCTGAATGTCTTATATTTCAATTAGTACAGGGAAAAAAGTAATCCAGTTCAGGTGTCTTTTACTTTTGTCTTTATATCACTTTTATATGTGCTTGGAGCATTTATTAGAACAAACTAATAGGTTCTAAAAATCATCACATGTAAAAATTAACTTAACATTATAGTTTTAGGATTTTATATTGTATTTTGCTGGACTTCTAAACTAATCTAGATAATATTTAGCCTGTATCATGCTGTGTGTCTTTTCTTTACTTGAGTAATTTGCTATATTTTTAAATGCTTCTGTTACCAGCCTGCTCTAGTGTCGTCTTCAAGGTATGTTCTAACTGTTCTGTTTATCGCTTCACCCTTTTACATTACTTCTAGAATATCCAATCGTTACCAAGCTAAGAGTCACTACATATGTGTTTTAGAATTCATGTCACATAGAATAAGCAGTTACATTCTGTTACATCTGTAGTTCTATAAAGGTCGTTATACCAAACTAATAGCATTATTTACTTTGAATCAACTCAAATGTATATGTTAATTAATTAGTATGTATAATTATTTTAATTAGTATGAGCAGCTTGTCCACTAACTGGAAAAATGGTTTAGATTACCATAGACAGACTACCACCCCCTGGGCTTACCTAACTACACACTCAGCACATTATCATGCAGACATATAACTCAACAATGGAATTATTCCTTTTCCAAGAACAGAATGGTCTGTGGCGGTTTATGTTGGTGGGAGACATGGCGCAACATCAGGAGGTGAGCTCACCAGGGGTTCAAATAGTATTAAGCTGTGAGATTAACACTGAATTTTATAACTTGTTCCCCATCTGTTCAAATATGGTCTGTAAATATGAAAATATATGTCTTGTAAAAATAAAGACATGATTCAATACCATTTGGCATAGGTTCTTTTGCTAAAATGTATTTTCTAATATTCTCATTCTTTCCCTTCATGTTTTTTTTGTAAGTGAACCAACAAGTCATTAACCTCAATACTATCCCATGTTTAGTTATATAATATAATGTAGAAAAACAACACCTGCTAAACTGCTTTTCACCTCAGAAAAAAAAATATTAGTTTGTAACCAACAAATCTTTAACTTTGGGCATGAGATAAGGCCATGTGTACATTTCTAATGGAGGACCCAGGTGAGGCTTAATATATAAACTGTAGACTAGAATGATGCACAAAATGATGAGCAAGGATTTGCCTGATGAGCAAACCGTCTTTTTCCATCATCCTGTAAAAATATCCTGAGGTATTTGAAGCCAACATTACAAATCATACAAAACATGAAGAATACCTTACATACACCACCTCCAGACTGTATGAATCCTAGGCATTGATAAAGGCTTGGAAAATCCAGGACTTGTTTTTAATTTTTTTTTCCTCATAAATCAAGACTGAGAAAAACATAAACCAGAACACAGGTGGAAAATCCATAATTTTCTGAAAAATGTTGCATTAGTAGAAATCCTTTAATTGTATAAGGCTAATGCCCATCCATAAAACTAGTCATGGCAAAATATTATGTATATGTAATACAATTGTATTATGTTGGTAAAAATATTAAGTCTAACCCCCATAAACAAAATATTTAGCATCAAATTAAATTATGTGTTTATGATGATTGGGGCCATATTCTGTATTTATTATGATTGGGGCAGATTAATTAATTATTTATTTATTCTGATCGGGGCCATGTAAATGTTTTTAATGAATAACAGGTGACTTTACTGTCGTTTTACTGGATCTGGAACTTTAGGTAAGGTTGTCCATTATGGTTGCGGCAGCATGCACTTAACCTTTGGCATGCTGCCACTTAGCATGCCAAAGGTTACTATAAGGCACAGCATGCCCTGCATTACAAGGGCATGCTGTGCCTTATAGTACTAGATGATGCAGCATGCTAAGAGTTAATGGCACCCTGCAGTAGCAGGAAGTCATTTTTTATTCGATTGGATTTTTAATTATTTTTTTTTACCTTAAATCTAAATAAATATTATTTAAAAGATCTCTAGCGATGTCTGGCGAATTTTAAAGGGATAATTTGCCGCAATTGTAAGCTTATATGCGACGAATAAACCCTTTAAAATTGCCAGACATCGCAGGAGATTGTAAATAGCTCCTTAGTAAATATGGTGATGTTTGGCGATTTAAATCGCCAGAGAAAATCTCCCCTTAGTAAATTTTGCCCTACGAATTGCTTAGACTTTGGTTGTGGGGTCTAATACAATAGAGCAATTTAAACATGCTTGGGATAAACAAAAGTATGTTGTCATTTTGGATTTTAAGAACATCATTCATGGGTTATACAAAATTAGCAACTTAAAAATTAGCCTGCTATATTTGGTCAAAAATGTAATTAAAAATTTAATTAACTTACCCCCAATTTGAGCTTTGGAAGAAAATGGCGGCGGCGCGGAGACCCGGATGCAGGCTGCTACCCAATGAGAGATCAGGAACCAGGAATATGGAAGATTTCAGGAAGAGCACGTCAGGAAACCAACCCACAACCCCGCTTGAGTTCCGCCTCCAGGGGGCCAGACCAAATGATTTTGCAGGCTTTTCCTTTTTTTTATCACTATTGCCAGGACTTGGAGCGTCTTTCCCCTTCCCACTTTATATTTACTATGCTGTTCTATTGGTAATTATTGTTTACACATATGTTTGCATTGTGGTGTACTCTGTCCTCCCCTCCGCTTTTTTTCTGTACCCCATATATGAAAACGTTGTTTAACTTAATAAAAAATGAATGATGAAAAAAAGAATGCAGTGTGTAAAACGTATGGCGCACATTGTTTATAATAGCAGGGTTGTCCACATTCTATCTCCTCACTCCGGGAGATCTCAGAGGAAAGAGATAGATGCCGGTATGGGGGCAGGGCTTACTTACACAATTTATGGGGATGGGCGGGGCTTGATGATGGAAATTCCCACCCATCTCTAGTAACACTAGGGATTACTATAATGAGAGGATAATAATAATAATAATAATGCAGGAGATTTTCCTGCTCTCCTGGGATACTAGTGAATAAAGACTCTTCAAATCGGTTTTAAAGCAAGGTCACATAAGCTACGCTTCAACGAGTGTTGTGTACATTGCCTAAAAGCCGTATAACTAGTAGAAATGAATCATTGACAAACCATATTACTGGTGCACAGAACATAAAGTTATACAATGGCTTGCAAAACTATTCAGTCTCATAAAAGTCAAGAGCATTATCTGCTATCCACATATAGATTAGTTCAGACAAATTTTTAACCAGTAGGATAATAAAAAGCACATTTTCAAACTCATATTCATTATTTGTCTGCGGATTTATCACATTATTTTCTATTTTTATTGCTGCTTGCACAAGTATTTAACCCCTGTGCTATGGAGGGCCCACGATTACAAAGATAAAAATAATCTATACTGTAGATGAAATGATAGAAACTAGTTTCATTGAAAATGAAGGCAAAGTTTCTGGAAAGCTAATACTCTTAGTCATCTGGGTACAGTCTACCCTGTTTTGCAGGAGGTGAGAACAGGCAAGACCAGATGAGTCAGCTCACTTCTCATCTATATAGAGACTTCCTTGTTGCCATAAAGTACATACTCACCTTCTGTGTAATACCCAGGGGGGGAATTCCTGGTACGTGAGGACAAATATGTAGGGAGGGGCCTGGTTAGATCAGACAGCATATATAATGCAGAGAAGATGTGCAGAGTTCTATGGAACATTAAAAGTAGGCGTTATAAAAAGAAGTTACTATATAGCCATAACAATATTTTCTCTGTGTCCAAGTTGTGTAAAGAAGTGCAGCATGCAGTTCTTCTTATACAACCTGGACACAGAGAAAATATTGTTATATCTACTATCATACATTCCTTACACTAATAACCAACTTACATTTGCATGTAAATTGCCATCAAATTGGTAAAACGGTTATGACAATGACCTGAAAACTGCCAATATAAAATGAATTTCAGCCAGGTGCTATATTTACCAAAGCGTCTAAATAAGTAAAAGGGGAGGTGTTGTCTACAGCAACCAATCATATTCTAGATATCATGTTCCTAGAAAGGACATTCTAAGAAATGTAGACGTGAATACAAACACAGAGATACTGCACAGTATTATACAGGGAGGGTGTATATAGGTATACATGCACACACACTATACAGTATTACAGATACAGGGTAATTACACCATACAGCATAACACAGACAAGGTAACTACAATACCTGGCATTACAGATACAGGGTAATTACACCATATACTATAACAGACAGGGTAGTTACACTATACAGCATAACACTGACAATGTAACTACACTTTACAGTATAACACAGACAGGGTAACTGCACTGTACAATGTAACATTGAAGGTAAATACATTATACAGTAGAACACAAACAGGGTAACTAAACTAAAGGTAATACACAGACAGGGTAACTGCACTGTACAGTATAAGGTAAATACATTATACAGTAGAACACAGACAGGGTAACTACACTGTACAGTATAACAAGACAAGGTAATTACACTACACAGAATTACAGATACAGGGTAATTACACCATAGTATAACACAGGCAGGGTAATTACACTACACACATTACACAGACAAGGTAGTTACACCATATAGAATAACAAGACGGTAATTACATTGTATAACATAACAAAGACAGTGTAAATACTGTATTTTTAATACAGACAGACAGAGTGAGTACCAAAGGCAACATAGTAAAGATTAGATAGACAAGGTAAATACCATGTACACTATAACAGTTATCAGATGCCCACAGGGAAGCACCACATACACTATAACATGGATGATCACACACAGGGAAGCACCCCCTACACTATAACAGGGATGATCACACACAGGGAAGCACCCCACACACTATAACATGGATGATCACACACAGGGAAGCACCCCATACACTATAACATGGATGATCACACACAGGGAAGCACCCTATACAATATAACAGGGATGATCACACACAGGGAAACACCCCCTACACTATAACATGGATAATCACACACATGGATAACACACACAGGGAAGAACCCCATACATTATAACATGGATGATCACAGTTACACACACTCAGGGAAGCACCCCCATACACTATAACAGGGATGATCACAGTGGAAGCACCCCATACACAATAACAGGGATGATCGATCACACATCACACACAGCGATGTCTCCTGTTGGCTGCCCGGTTTGAACTTTCACTTCCCAGAACGTCCTGTGCTCTATGCGCCTCAGCCAATCGGAGCGGCTCATTATACTACCCTTGTTTTGAGCCGCCAATTCTCCGCCCAGCTGTCTGCCGTGACGTATGGCTCCGCCCCCACACTCTTATTGTGACGCGCTCTGGTCCAGCTGCTTAGTCATTGTGACTCCTCCAGAATATGGCGGGGGCGAAGCGCAGGAGCACCGGGGGCCGGTAAGACACCGGGCATGGGCGCGTGGCCAGTGACGCTGGGTGCGGGGATAGCGGGAACACGCATGCCTGAAAAGGCGACTAAGTGCTGTGGGAATAGAGAAGGGGAATGGGTGGGAGGAGAGGGGGCACTGCTACACAGAGTACTGGGGAAAGGATCTCCGGGTAGAAGGGCGGAAGTATCTGGCAGGGCAGGCTATGCCACCCTTATAGGGCACAGGGAGACTGATACAGCTACCTAAGATAGTGGGTATTGAAGTGCACCCTATGGCATAGCAGACTGGCACAGAATGGCAGCCTGGTAGGGACGGGGTCTGCCAACTGCTTGGACAGCTAGTAAGGGGGAATGGTGTGCCAGCTGCCAGAGTAGCTTGTCATAGGAAGGCACTGCTGGGCAGCCTATAAGTGCAAGGGTCTGCCAGCTGCTGGGGTTTCTTATCAGTTGTCCGCCTGGTATAATAGACTATGTACACTATGACAATGTAGCTGGCAGCAGAGGGAGATTATTCAACAGGGAGCAAATAATAGTACAGAGAGAAGGTGACGTTGTATGTACAAGATCCTTGTTTAGTGGAATACTGAATGTAGACAATAGAATTTTAGGGAGAAATCGGGACACCTAGTTCTGAGGTCCACATAAAGATTGTAGATGGGATAAACTTAATTTGCTAGTCACAGGTGTTCTAAAAAGTACCTTTCCTATGTACTTTATCTTCTGTTCCGTAAAGAGTAAACCGTCCCTCAGTGAAAGTGTGATATAAATGGTGTTTTGTGTAAATCTGTACCACATTGTATTGTCTGGGAACCTTGTGTTCAGATCTGTCCACTTGTGGCCCCTAAGCCAGCTGATTGCCTGGCTCTTTGTTTATTAGCCCAGTTTCATGACCATTTGGCTTTGGGCTATTAAATGTGTTTTAAATTGAAAACATTTATGATCTACAAAACTTTGAAGCTGTTTATAACTCCTGCTCTATATTATTGTATAGGAGGTAAGCAAGGAAGGTGTTACTCTCGGAGGTGTTGATCACGTACAGTAACTGACAATTTACATAGGGTTAACATGTGTCACTGTCTCTGTGTCATTGACACAATAGGTGTAAATAGGAAAGTGCAAAGGAAGCCAGATAGCAGGACAGGGGTTACTGAGCTAATAATGCTGATTTCTATGGTGGGGACAGCTCCAGCTGTGGACACCAGGGAGCATATGAAGTTATGGATGGAAAGCGATGTTTGTGACTGGGTGAATGAATATTAATTAGGCCGATCCCAACATCTGTCACTACAGTGCCTGTAGGTAAATCTAACTCACTACCTCTACTCTGCCACATCATATAGTATAATGGTTGTCACCATGTACTGTATCTATACCACCACATTATATAATATAGTGTTTATTACCTATATATACACTGTTCTACCATATGTAACATTATCACCTGTATGTACATTACGATATATTACATGTGTATAGAACACTATGCCATATCATGTTATGTTGCTATGCTATACCTGTACACTATGCTATTCCTGTATATAGACCACTATACTATATCATGTATTGTTATCACCTGTATATAGACCGTTACACCAAATAATGTAATGTTATCACCTGTTTATACACCATATCATATAATATTACCAGTATAGACACCACTACACCATATCATGTAATATTACCAGTATAGACACCGATACACCATATCATGTTATACCTATATAGACACCACTACACCATATCATGTAATATTACCAGTATAGACACCACTACTCCATATCATGTAATATTACCAGTATAGACACCACTACACCATATCATGTACTATTACCAGTATAGACACCACTACACCATATCATGTACTATTACCAGTATAGACACCATATCATGTACTATTACCAGTATAGACACCACTACACCATATCATGTAATATTACCAGTATAGACACCGCTACATCATGTACTATTACCAGTATAGACACCACTACACCATATCATGTACTATTACCAGTATAGACACCGCTACACCATATCATGTAATATTACCAGTATAGACACGACTACATGTACTGTGTACAATATGACCTGTATATGCACCATGTCATGCAGTAGTCACCATCAGTATATACACCATAGTAAATGATATTGCACCATGCCATATACAACAGAACACTGGATATTAATGGAATTCATTGTTGCTTCATCACAAAGTATGTGATTCAGCTGATAAAATGCACACAGCAGGTGACACAGCAAAATATCCATCTGACATGAATGAAGGAAACCGCTGCCAGGGATCGAAGTGTCTTCAGGTCAAATTTATAATACACTCACTTTGTGCCAGAGAAATGACAGCCTCCGGAGAATAAAAGGGGCAGAGTGCTGATGCCAGGTTTCAGTTATTAAATAGTAGTGAATGCCAGGATCAATCACCTGGCAGAGATGGATGTCATTGTCCTGGCATGTGGGCAGGCTTGGGATGATTGCAGGTGTCTTCTAAGCCATTAATAAGTAGTGCGTAGAACTTTAGCATTCTGACTGTGCATGTTGTGGAGTGTTAATGCTACATGGATTATTGTGGTAATAGTAATACAGGATTAAACATTATTCAATGTATTTGAAGCTGAACCAGTGTCTGGATCTGATATGTTTTGATTTTTCTTTACAGATATCTAACAAAAAATGAACTAGGCAACAGCTTTTTGGATATTCCTTAGGTGGATTTTATTAACATAATTTCTATATCTGGAATATATTAAATGACTGGAATAATTTTTACTTAAATATCCCTTTTATTGGGCAATCTAAGGATGGCTGCGGAATAAATAAACATTTTTTCTGTTTGCGATGTGTTCGGAACAACATTGGAATTATCCTTGTCACTAGATGTAATCCCAGAAGGATTTTATTTGGACAAGTAGGATCATTTCCCAATAATATCAATAAAGTTTTATTTTTACATTTTTTTATGGCAGTATTTTTGTCGTCTCGTTAAAGCAAACTTTTTTTTTTTTTTTTCTATTTCCCTGGATAATGTGCAGCTAAAGATTGTTTGACAGTGTGGCAGGGATGTATGCCACCGAGTGCCAGGCTGAAGTTACTCCCTCTGACAGCAATGGAAACCGCCAGTTTCAGTACTCCCTGGCCGATCACACCAACCAGGCTTTCAAGATTATGAACGAGCTGAGACTGGGGCGGCAGCTGTGCGACGTGACGCTGCGGGTGACGTACAATGACATCCAGACGGACTTTGTTGCCCATAAGATCGTGCTGGCATCCAGCAGCCCCGTCTTTCGAGCCATGTTTACCAACGGGCTCAAGGAATGCGGCATGGAGACGGTGCCCATCAAAGGCATTCACCCCAAGGTCATGGAGCGGCTACTGGAGTTTGCCTACACAGCCAGCATCTCGGTGGGAGAAAAGTGCGTCATCCACGTGATGAATGGGGCGGTCATGTACCAGATGGACAGCGTGGTGAAGGCTTGCTGTGACTTCCTCATTCAGCAGCTGGACCCTAGTAACGCTATTGGCATTGCCAGCTTTGCCGAGCAGATCGGATGTCAGGAGCTGCATCAGAAGGCTCGGGAGTACATATATATGCAATTCGGCGAGGTGAGACTATACCAGTACAGTGTTTGAGAGTTGCACCATCAAAAGTAGGCACAGTTGCTACAGGTGTTGTTAAACTACAACTCCCAGCATGCCCCAACAGCATAGGCAAAGGTGATACCTGGCAAGGCATGATGGGACTTGTAGTTGTACAACATCTGGTATGCCACAGGTGGTCTGGTCTCTTGGCCAGATCAGTTAAGATCCTAACCCCAGTAATGGGTTACAGCGTCAGCTGTTATCTGCTCCTTGGTAGTGAGGGCAAAGCACTTTTGCAACAGGAAAAACAAAATAAAAGTAAGGGAAAGGTCATTCCTTTTAATAGCTAACTAAGTTTCAAGGTACTGAGGCCACTTTCACTGGGTAGATTACAAAAGAGAAAGTATCTGAGTAGATGTGATGGGGTATATTGTGTAATCAGGTTAAAGGGTTGTTGTTTTTATTTATTTATTTTTTTTAGTGTCCAAAAGGGAAATAGAAGTGTTGCCCCTAGAAACTGGAAATAAAGCCATATGTATTTGGCCTGTAACCAATATTTTCTAACCAGATGACCAGTATTTTCAAATTATACTCCACTGGGAGAATTATTGCTCCGAGTCAGTAATTATAGTGTATATATTACTATATTATAGTGACCTTTTATATTGATCTTTAAATTGTAGTCCAGAAGGAGATATATTATCCTAAATCCCATTTGTCACAGTGAACACTGATCATACATATATAATAATCCCCAATTACAGTAATAGAATTAATTGTACCTGTAACAGCCGCTATGTGTGCAGTATTCAGCAACACACTAATTACCTGAAACTTGGTTCCAGATTTCCTAAGCTGCGGATTTGCCCATAGCAACCAATCAGATTCTATCTCTCACTTTTCTATTACATACTAGAGAATGTCAGCTAGAATCTGATTGGTTGCCATAGGCAATATCTTCACTCTTCCCAACCTGCATATTGGAAAATCTGCCCCTTGGACTTCTCTTAAGCTTGTTTTAGGACATTAGTCTGATGTTTTCCTTTTTATTAGCCTTTTTTCGCACTTGCTTTATGATTTCCCTTTAGCATAGATAAAGAAGCTTGTCACGCGTTGTCACGCGTTCTAGTGATGGCTCTTGTTAACCCCTCGTGGGATAGTTTTACGTTAAATTGGCTGCATACTGCAAATCCAGAGTTGGAAATAAGAGGAAAACAGGTGGAGAGTTACACCCGGGTGAAACCATGTTGGATTGCTGGAGAGGCTAATTCCATCTGTTGCAAACCGTACTAGAGCAGAGAGGTGAGTTCCTAGTCCAAGTCTGAATAACAGTGTGAACGTAACGCTGGTCAGTACCTGTGCGATAAGGAAAAGCAAAGTGTTCTCACAGCATGGAAACATAACTTCCCTTGAAATGTACGTTGCTCTGCACAGGTGTAACTTTCCTCCTATATTTTACTGTATAATTGTAATCTCTGGATTCAGTCCTCTATGAGAAGTCGGCTACTAACCGCTGAATATGGTATGGACTGATATGTGGCGCTATTGACAAAACTTTCCCGGTTATCGGATGGCCTCGTCTTGTTAAACCATCCGTCCACCGCTGTGCCAGTCCTATGAGTATGATAGTGCGTCTGGGGGCTCGGTCACGATTATGGGGTGTGTACGCTTTTCGCAGTTTTTCCAGCTGTCGCACTGTTTTGTCAGGAGCCGGGAAAATAGTAAAAGTGTACTGCATAAACATACATCCAATCAGGCGCCCTCTGAACAGCCCCTTGGCTTGCAGCTTGTAGGACCTGCTCTGTAACGGCAGCGAAGCAGATTGGGAGGTGTCATAACCGCGCAGTCTCTAGATTCTTTCCAAGAAATGCCAGGAAGACGTCGGGTGACTTCTTATCGAGTGATCTGTAATCCGATACCACTTGTCTCGTGTTCCTCCGCTGGGGCTCTGAGCCAGCTCGTGGCGCACTTACATTAACAGGCTTTGCCTTGTTGCCACATAGCATTGTATATAATTAAAGCATTGTTCTTGGAGTTGAGAAACGCAAGCAGCCTCGTCATGCATGACAGACGTTACCAGTCAGAACAAAGCTAAGAAGTAATGCTGAGGAGAGCAAGGGACAGCCAATCAGAGTCCAGTTGTCATTTATCCCATCAGAGTCCAGCTGTCATTATCTAGGACACACATAAACGACCTTTGGCACTCCAGGTTTTGTGAGACTACAAGTCCCAGCATGCTTCAACAGCATAAGAATGGCAGATACCTAGTAAAGCAAGCTGGGACTTGTAGTGTCACAACAGCTGCAGTGCCACCATTTTCTAGAAGATGATAGTGACTGGATGTGTTGCTGGAGCCTGCAGTCACCTTCTATTACGCTTTTGCTGGAAGTTTTGGTAAATAGTACACTGCATCTATTATCACTCACAGCCGGAAGCCATCTGATAAACAGGGCAATTTTCCTGTAGGGGAAGGTCATCCCCACATACACGCCTCCTGCTGTGACCGATCATCAAGGCTGAAGAGGAGCCTGTCATACCAGCACTGATTGGCTGTACGGGCGTCCTGTCATACCGGCACTGGTTGGCTGTACAGGCGTTCTGTCATTATGGGCACTGATTGGCTGTACGGGCGTCCTGTCAGTATAGGCACTGATTGGCTGTACGGGCGTCCTGTCAGTATGGGCACTGATTGGCTGTACGGGCGTCCTGTCAGTATGGGCAGTAGGGCCCAAGCAGCTGATTCTACCAGTAAAAAGAAGAAACCAGCGCTAGCAAATGGTAATATCCGGCCTATTATCTCCAAGAAACAATGAATGCGTTTATACAGAGTGCACAGTAATGTGCAGAGCGACTTGGCGCACTCTGATGACTGCATGTCCCAGCAATCATTCCATCTCCTAAAATGTGCATTCGTCCCCTCCATGTTACAATTCTGCACTTCACTAAAACCATATTGCATTTCCTTATCTGAGGCCCTTTCTGTTCTGTGGTTAGGGCTGGGCTCAGGATCCTCTTTTTTGGGGGGTGTTTGCTGTTCTGCCAGCTGGGTGCATGTGAAAGGCTAGAAGTGGCTCAGTGACTCGTCCTTGTCCCCTGCTGAGTCATCCTCCTCGCGGGCAGGAATGTGCACTCTCACCGGGATCCTATGTAAAGATGACATGACACAGACTGGTCTGTGCTGCAGTGTGTCCCTGTGTGCAGGGCGTGTATACCTGTGACCAGCAATGCCGGCGGTGTAACTAGTGACAGGAGGCTGCAGGTGTTGTCAACCAATCAGATTGTGATTCACCCTTAAAATTATTATTATTATTTTTTTTGTGTATTCATATTGCAGCAGAGGCGCTCACACTATTTGTAAACCTCTGTTTCCAGTATACATTGCAGCGTTGTATTGAGATTGGCTGCTTTGTGCCTGTATGCTACCTGCAATACTTGCATAGGCCTCTAGAGGTACTGCTGCTTGCTGAATGCACCTTTGCATCAACCCCTCCACACACTACAAGTCCCAGTATGCTTTACCAGATAACTGCTATGCCTGTGCTGGTGGAGCATGCTGGGATTTGTGGTATCACATGTGGAGCCACTGGTTGGTTAGCTGCTGTAGAGTTGCATTCCCCTCCACCCAAATCCAACATGGTTATGCCCAGGTGTAAATTTCCACCTGTTTACCTTTTCTTATTTATTATTATTAGTTTATTATTGTATTTATTTATTATTTTATTTCATTATCATTATTATTTTATTATTTGTTTATTTTTGGGTTGTTTGCAAGGGAGTTTCCATTTTCTCCATTAGATGGACAGACTTCCAAAACCCAACCCTACCTTTAACATTTCTGATGCGAGTGAACATAAAGTGGTTATGGATTGGATGTCCGGATCAGTACGCAGCCCGTTAGCGCGACTGTACTGTACAGTGTGATGTCCGACACCTAGGTTCAGATTTACTAAGCTGCGGGTTTGGAAAAGTGGAGATGTTGCCCATAGCAACCAATCAGATTCCAGCTGACATTCTCGAGTATGTAATGGGAAAGTGAGAGCTTATAAATAGCAACATATAACTTGAATTCCCTCTCCGCAGCATAAATCCCCTTTAGCTTTGAATAATGTTACCAAAGTAAATGTGTATTCAAACAAGCACAATGTAGAGACATGTACACATACACTGTTTTTCTCTCCAGGCTCTGCAGGTTGGATGTGATGTTATTGTATGTAAGAGCTCTTGACTTTAGGTCAGTTTCTATTTGTGTCATTTGCTGTAATTAAAAACAAAAACAATAAGAAAAGAAAATAATTATAGGTCTAGTCAGTTTTACCAACAACCCATTAACTGATTATGAATAAACTTTAAGTATTTAGAACTATCACATTAATTGTTTGATTCACACCAAGAGCCTGAATTAATAACGTAAAGGGGGCGGGGATAGGCATGCAGATGAGGCAGAGTGGGCGGCAGTAACCACTTCTGCACATATCTGCATTTGGGTGGAGGCAGATCAGTGTGGAAAGCCTAAGGAGGGGTTATTGAGTTCACTTTCCTCTTACATGCAGACTTTCAGACCTCCTTGTGTACAGAACATGCCCAGAGGTCTGTGTCAGCTCCCAATGTCTTATTGCTCATATACAAGCATGGATAGTGGTATCCAACTAGCCACCTGGGGACAGATTTACTAAGCTGCAGCAAAGGAAAAGTGGAGATGTTGCCCATAGCAACCAATCAGATTCTAGCTCTCCTTTTGCTATCACATACTAAAGAATGTTGGCTAAAATGTGACTGGTTGCTAGCGGCAACATCTCCACTTTTTCCAAACCCGCAGCTTAGTAAATCTGGTCTTTTTCACCGTTCTCTTGTCTGTGGGGAGGGTGTGTAAGTTAGGGCAAGGTGCAGGGTACGGACGTGTCGTGCAGGTGAGGGGGGAGGGAATTACCCTCGCCGGTACGGGATATAGGATCGTCATAATTTCACTTCCGCTCGTGCAGCAAATTTCATTTTTGATCTGGTCGGTTGTTATTGAATTGTGTGCGGGTCACGGGCCCCTTGTGTTATATACCAGACACGTTGGCACTGGCTTACGCTCGGCATATGATTGTCCGTCTCTTTACCGCGCTGTCCTTTTGTCTGTCCCTCAGGTGTCCAAGCAGGAGGAGTTCTTTAACCTGTCCCGCTGCCAGCTCGTGAACCTCATCAGTCGTGACGACCTGAACGTGCGCTGTGAGTCCGAAGTCTTCCACGCCTGTATCAACTGGGTGAAGTACGACTGCGAGAACCGCCGGCCCTACATCCAGGCTCTTCTGCGCGCTGTCCGCTGCCATTCACTGACTCCCAACTTCCTCAAACTGCAGCTGCAGCGCTGCGAGATCCTGCGCGGAGACTCCCGCTGCCAGGACTACCTGTCCCAGATCTTCCAGGACCTGACTCTGCACAAGCCCACCAGACTCCAGCAAGGCCGGATCCCCAACGTCCCGCAGTTCATCTACGTGGCCGGGGGCTACTACCGCCATTCCCTCAATTTCCTGGAGGCTTACAACCCGATGGAGGGGGAGTGGCTGAGCCTGGCTCCCCTGGAGTTGCCGCGGAGCGGGCTCGCCGGCTGTGTTCTTGGTGGGCTCTTTTATGCCGTGGGAGGCCGCAATAATGCCCCCGACTGCAATGAGGACTCTGACGCCATGGACTGCTACAACCCCATGAACAACCAGTGGTCACCTTGTGCCTCTATGAGTGTGCCCAGGAACAGGGTGGGCGCTGGCGTCATAGATGGACAGATTTATGCCGTGGGTGGATCTCACGGGTGTCTACATCACAACAGCGTGGAGAGGTGGGTACCACAAATGCTAACAGTCATCCCATCCTGATTCCCACTGCCATCTGAAAAGAAAATCTGTATGTTACCTATAGCAACCAACCAGATTCTAGCTATTATTTAGCCATCTCACTAAAGTTAACAGCAAGCAGCAAGACTAATTGGTTGCTATGGGTAACACTTCCACATTTCCTGTATAAAATTTCCCACGTTGTTAGGGCACAGCAACGTGATTGGTTAACGTGACTATGACCAGGAGCTGTAGCTATCCAATTAAAATAAACTTTAATGTTGTCTTGACTGAAGAAGTGAAGACATGACTGTGCCATAGTATTACACATGGTGTATGTCCAACGTTTATAAGCAAAACAAACGGGTTGGGATGGGCCAGATTTACTAAGCTGCGGGAAAGATAAAGTGGAGATGTTGTCCATAGCAACCAGATTCTAGCTAACATTTTCTGGTATGTTAGTTATCTGGTTGCTATAGGCAACATCTCCACTTTTCCTTTCCCACAGCTTAGTATATCTGGCCCCTTCTTTTTCTCAACCGCTGTTTCATGCTTGTTAGATTTCATCAGTGCAAGATAAACAAACCCTTATCACAAGCTCCCCCCCATCCCCTTCCTTCCATTGGGTTTGGCTCTCCGGCTCGAATGGGCCTTTTATCGAAAGGGCCGTTCTCTCCCAGACATTCCCGAAGTGCCTGGGAGATCGATTGCTTCTGCCTTGCCGAGGCAAAGCAATCGATGTTCCCCGGGACGAACAGGCAGCGGCGAATGGCAAGAATAAATCTAACCCCAACCCTTTTAATAATCAGGAGCGCTAGTTAGCTTTATCGCCTATCATTTATTGATATACAATATTAAACAGTAATAATCTAATGATTCAGTTTTTTTTATATGAATCTCATAAAATATTCTGCAACATTTCTATTAATATAATCAATAAATCATACACAATGAATAGACAATATTGAGAAGGAAATATTTTGATATACATAGTTCTTATCAGACCTCTTTCTGTCAGAATTAATGCAAATGTTCAGCTTTCTGCTGCCTGTATTTCTAATATACTATTATCGGACTGGAGACGGACTCCTCTGCTTGTTCCCTCTGTCTCTTGTCGCCCTCGGTGACTGCTGGTGTCATTCTTAGTGAGTGAGGGTGGTTTAGGCCATAGTGTGTCATCTGAGAGTTAGGGACAGCTGTATGGGTGGGATATATATAATTATACACCTTGGCATAACCATGTTACACTGCTCGGGAAGGGGGAATTTCAAATGTAAGTGAATTAGTTGACATTAGTAACATATCTTGGCTCAACTTTACATTTCAGAGTAATAGAGTTCAGTATAAAAGCAAAGTATGTTCTGTGCATGCACAATAATGAATTTGCACCCCTGGCACCGCAGAATGGTTTGTCCCGATGCAGATTTTCTCTTTTTGCTGTGAAATCAGTCCCTTGGTCCTTATCTGCAGAAAAACAGTCCCGTCGGTTACCCTTTTGTACCTTCTCTGTGCTACATGGATTGTGTAAGCTGTTGTGCTACGAGGGTCATGTGATGTATCATGTGACTTGTTTGTGACGATGCAGAATAGCTCTGTAGAATCCACACTCAGCACTCTTGGTCTCATGGTTTCTCTGTGCACCTCTCATGGCGGCCGCGGTGAGCTGGTCACCATAGTGTTTGTCTAGCCCTCTGTTTGGTCTGTATATAAATTGTTTGTTCTGGGCCCTGCCAGTCTGTTTCACACCCGCGCTGGCTGTATGATTGGGGCCGTGCCATTATCTCCCTGGACTTATAGTTGTGTTGCCAGCGCTGGGCGGACTCTAAAGAAATCTTATGTGAACTCTCCTTGTTCTGAATCTCCTAAATCCCCCGTTTCTTTACACCATACTTCCCAGCACCGCACTGTTTAACACTGTTACTTACAGCGGCCCTGATCCACAGATAATAGGGAAATAAGTAGCCGCGGATTCGCAGAAATACATAAGTAAGTGGCAAGTGCTTTCCCATATCCCTCCCCTCGCTCTTATGGATCTTTACTGACTTCCACGTCCATAGAGCTACTTTAACTCTTCATGCGTATCTTTGCCAACACAGCCCATGCTGCCATATATTTCCATGCCTCCCCCTCACCCACTTTTCTCAGCGTCTCCTTACCAGAGTAGTGGCACGGCCCCTTTTACACATCTCATTAGGTGCGTCGTTAAACTCCGTGCGTGATGGGTTTCCCTGCGTAACATCTGGATGGCGCATGCGCAAATCGCAAGTGTGAATCCAGTCCTGCATTGGTAATGTTGTGTGAGGGGGTTTGATAAAGCCACTTCATGCTTATTGGGGTATTGCGTCTCAGCGATTTAAGACACGGGGCAATGTCATTTCTTAATCTATAAATCAGCCATGTTTGTAGCTTGATCTATAGTATGAGCGTAACGTTGGGTACACTCCGCTGCGATCACTCTTTCGATGCAATGTTTTGATCGACTTCACTTGCGATCAGATGTCCTAAACACAGCGCAATATGTGTGTACACACCTCTACACAATCATAGTCGCCACCTTCGTTCTCAGTCTACCCCAAAGGTACTCAAATCATCAGGCTAATCAGCGCAAGAACTGTTGGATGAACAATTGAAATTGTGTACACGTTGCCGGCCAGGTCGAATTGGATAAATATTAAACCGTACATGAGACATGAAACGCTCCTTCGATCTGACCTTTTTTTTAATCCAATAACACATGTTCAAAGGTGCGTACGCTCCAAAATGCAGAGGCCGGCCCGGTGATTGTATAGGTGTATACCCAGCTATAAGGATAAAATGTGTGCAAGTGTAGACCGGAGGAAAACCAAACTGCAATAACACAGCAACTGAGGGAAATACTTAGCTTTTACATGCAGAAAGCACATAGCTCATGGCTTTATACCTGACCTTTACATTAGAATTGAACTTGGAAACTTCACCTCTAATTCTCTTTTCACAGTTTAAATTTGCCTTCACTCACATTGCAGCACCCTGTTTCCACACTCTGGATCACCCCAAAAAGTGTTTTGAAACTGTTACTCCTGTAATTTGATCATTATTTTTATTTTATGTTTTGCTTTATATGGATTTGTGATTGGTGACGGTTTCCACCTCTTGCGAGTGTTATTCATATACCCGTTTCTTTCCCCCAGATATGACCCTGAAAAAGACGAATGGCAGCTGGTAGCGCCAATGAAGACGCGACGGATCGGAGTGGGCGTGGCTGTGCTGAACAGGCTCCTCTACGCGGTAGGCGGGTTTGATGGGACAAACAGATTGAACTCCGCAGAGTGTTATTACCCCGAGACGGATGAGTGGAAGGACATTGCGCCGATGAATGTTGTCCGCAGTGGAGCAGGTGGGTTCAGTGCTGTCAGTCTTGGTGTTTGCAGCATGAGGCTCAGTTGCAATTGGGGTTTTTTAGGGTTGTCTCATACATATGACCCATTCCATTAGGTACAGAATACTCTGCTCCTCAGCATCTAACTGTCAGTATGGTGACCACCTCTGTGGAAGAGGCAAACCATTTTTTAAATATCAGTTAATTCATTTAATCCAGGTGAGTGACAGTTGGAAGCTCAGGAGCGGATTCCATTGTACCTAATGGAATGGGTCATGTTGGAGGGTCTGTTGTCTGTCAGGCAGGAGAGTTTAATCCATTGTCCGTGTGTTTGCACCAGTAAAGAGAGCAGGATTAAAGTGACAATGATGAGAGCTCGAAACAGAATAATGGTCCTTAAAACCCCAATATGGTCTACATTTGTGCACTGAAGCGACATTGGCCACATATATAATAGTCCACCATCTTTCACATTTTATATTCTCCTGCTAAGCCCCACCCTGTTTTATGAATCTTCACCCACTTTATATTAGTAGGCAGAGATAGATGATTAATATACCCCCCCCTTTTCTGCAGGTTTTGTTTTCATATCTGCCACCAGTAGGTGGCGCCAACACTACCTTGTCAAATGATAAAATCTGTTCTCTGTATTGTGGTTGCAGGGGAGCCCTGTCACCTCTATTGAGTCTTTATTGACAGTCTGTCAGTCTATCATACAGAACAATACAGAAGTGATGATGACAAAATTCTAATAAATAGAGGGATTTTTTTTTTCTGCTTTTAATAATCTGCGCAGGCCTCTATATCAGAAGTCTATTTGCCCCCTCTCTACAACTCTCGGCTGCCCTCACTGTGTACTGAGTGCGAAAAAGCAGCTTTCATTGTTTGCCGCCCTGTCCGGATCATAATCCTGTGTTCTTCCCCTGATATACTGGAGGGGTCATTGGATCTCTGCGCACTTACCGGATACTGGCTCAGCGCACCAAGTGTAGCGGCTTAGGGGAGCTCGTCATGGGGAAGCACAAGGCCCACAGAAACGAGAGATAATTGATAGATTATGTTCCAATTTATCATCTGTGAGCGAGGACGTTGCTGTGCGGAGACTGCAGGCGTTAAGATGGCGGCTCACGTGTGCTGCGTAAATCACTACCGTGTACCTTTTTATTGTGTTGTAAGTACGGATATACCGCACGTTGGCAGGTCTCGGGTTCCTCTTTATTCTGCTTTGTTGGTGTTTTCAGCTTTTGTTGCATTGTTACTGATGCCGCAGCCTGTTACAAGGAGAGTAAGCTGTAAAGTGTTTTCTTATTGATTATTTCCAGGGGCCTGTGCGCTCGATACCTGCGTCTACGCCATGGGAGGTTATGACGGAAGGGACCAGCTGAACAGCGTGGAGAAATACGACGTGGAGAAAGACCGCTGGAGCTTTGTAGCGCCGATGATGCACAGACGGAGCGCGCTCGGGGTTACTGTCCACCAGGGAAAGATCTATGTGCTAGGTAACTGCGGGGAGGGCTGGGTACACCGCTTAAGCTGACTGAGGGTCAGTAGAAAGATTGTTGTAGTCCTGGGCATACTGCGGGGGGGCCAGGAGCCAATCCACATACAGCCTGCATACTGATGTCCAGACACTGAAAAGTCCAGTCTTTGGATCCAGTGCAATGTTAGGAAAGGAAAACTTACTTTATGTAACTTTTAGGTCTTTTTCTTTATACAAGCAGAACTCTTGCAAATGCTTGTTTTTTTCCTATAAAGAGCATATTTAGTACCTTTATGAAGCATCCATCTTGGATATTCTTCCACAAATCCTTAGCCCCTTTTCAAAAGGTTGTAAGGTTTTGCTGCTAGTAACACAGACACCCTGGTGACATACCATGTGAGGGCAGGAAGTAAGGATGTTATTGTACAAAGAGCTCAAAGGGACGCTACAAAGCCTCTCTGATCACTACTTCATGTGACTGTGGTTGTCATGGTAGCAAGTGGCACTCTAATGAATCGTAAATCCATAATAGCTGCCTGGACAAACTGATGTTAAATACGCTCCTTCTTATTGGCAGCTGCCCTTTCTTTTTATGGGATTATTGCTTTAACATCATAAATCTTTAGATGGATTTCCAGGATGATTTAGTATTTATTTTCTCTGGTCCTTCAGGTGGATACGATGGAAACACGTTCTTGGACAGCGTGGAATGTTATGACCCCGCCCAGGACGTTTGGACAGAGGTAACGCATATGATGTCGGGGCGTAGCGGCGTTGGCGTGGCGATCACGATGGAGCCTTGCCGCAAAACCCAGTGCGGCAGTATATTCCCGGAGAAACAAAGAGACGAAAATCTTCAGGACAAACTCCGGGGCGACTGCATCTTCTCACACAGTAAAAAATAAGGAGCCGAGAAAACGCTTCGCAAATCTACTGTTCAGTGTTAAGGAAAATATTGGGGATAATTCTTAATTCTTCGTTGGGTGATAAAGCGCTATTTCTACTGTCCGACTATTAACTACAATACAAGGTGCCAAGGAAGCGCGACCTCTCGTTCTGATTGTGTGACTCTGCCTTTCCTACAAGTGACTTTCACTAATCCGCTTTCTACCTGCCGACACCATTATCGTGTGAATGTGCGTGCGTGAGGTCACTTTTTCAAATTTTCTCTACATTTTCTTAGTTAAAATTTTTTTTTTATGTTTAATTCGGCCACAGCAATAGCTAATTTTTGGTCTGAAACCTTGATCTATAGGTTAAAGTGCAATGTTGAATGTTTTCTATAACTTATGTGCTGCTGTCATTAGAGGAGAAATAATGTGTTTTTTTTTTTGTTGTTTTTTTTTGTTTTGTTTTGTTTTTTTCTTTTTTTTTTTGTTTTCTTTTCTTTTAAATTATTATTCCCGGAATCTGAATTGTGCTTCTTTTGGTTTTAATACTTTTCAGACAAACAAATAAAGGAAGAAAGGAAAAAAAAAAACCACAATGACGCTGGAAACGATAAAGTAAAGTTTTACTATTGCCTGAGATTTATACCAAGTGACTGATAGATGGGGCTATTGTAGGAGAAGGGAGTAACTGCAGGGAAAGGTGCAGATCTGCACAGGAGAAGGGAGCAAAATAAAGACACGGGGCTGCATTTATTACACCGCAGAAATGGTAAAGTGGAGATGTAGCTCGTAGCAACCAATTAGATTCTAGTTACAGAATGGCCGCTAGAATTTTGTATGGGCAATATCTCCATTTTACCTTTTCAGCAGTTTAGTAAATCTAGCCTTTATAATGGGTCCGGTGTGGATATCTGGATACAGCATAAGGGTAAAACCCCTGGGAAGTCTGTATCCTGAGGGTGCTGGACGTCTTATGCCCGGTCACGAAGTGTGGCATTTTTTACTCTCAAACTGCAGAAAATGCTCACATTTGGTAAATCTCTGGTTCTTCATTAAGAGTTCAGCTACAAAAGATCACCTTTAAGTTCCTGTTGTTGACGCATTGGGCATTTCCCTTCCCTGTGGTTCAGATGTAGTTAATCTGTATTGTAATTAGCAATCCCCTCACCTTAACTGCTTCCTCTCTGAAGCCTGACTTAAACTGTGTCCTCTTCACTGCTTAACCCTAACAAACTCTGTCCTGCAGCCACACCTTAACTGCTTCCTCTCTGCAGCCTGATATAAACTGTGTCCTCTTCACTGCTTAACCCTAAAAAAACTCTGTCCCACAGCCTAACCTTAACCACCTCCTCGCTGCAGCCTAACCCTAATCATCTCCTTCCTGCAGCCTAACCTTAATTGCCTCCTCTCCCCAGCCTATCCCTAACCATCCCTTTACAGCAGCTTAACCTTAACTGCCCCTCTTCACAGCCTATCCCTAACCATCCCCTTACAGCAGCTTAACCTTAGCTATTGGGAACGGGTACTTTGTTGAAATAGGAACATTCCACCTTGTTCTGGTTCTTTATTTGAAAGTTGTGGAAAGTGGTATTGGAAATAACTACCGCAGCTGGTAACACATGTCCACAGTGCAGCAGGGTCCAAAGTTTCTCTTTATTGCTGTTATTCCCAGCTCGGCGTCGGCTCTATAAACATCAACTTGTTTATATCAAAATCCAGCAAATGTGCGCTGGTCCAATACCAGTAATTGGTCATTAGAGGTAAAATACTAAAACATTGATATAAAAACAATTGAATCTTTATGATGTAACATAGAGGGAGGAAGTACAGGAGTGTTACTATGATAAGCCTGTTTCATCGGTCCATTCGGTGTCTTATTGTTGGCTTTAGTGGTATAGAGCAGATTTCCCCAACCTCAGTCCTCAGGGACCACTAACAGTGCATGTTTTCCAGGTGTCACTGCTGGAGCACAGGTGTGTTCATTACGAACTGTCACATTTTAAAAGCTCCACAGGTGCTGCTCATTATATCACTTGTGATTCTTTAAGGAAACCTAGAAAATATGGACTGTTAGAGGTCCCTGAGGACTGAGGTTGGGGAACACTGGTATAGAGGAAAAGATACACATGATTGTCTACTTTCTCAAATCTCTGATCTGTTTTTTTCCCCATTTCAGCTCTGTGTGTGGAGAAATGGCTGAATTGGAGACTTGTGTAATGATTGTTATGACAGCCTTTTCTTGGCATGTATAGATGCCATCAAATAAATCCACAACAAGCTGTGTCGGCATCACGGCTGCACTTTAACTAAAACCATCCCCCATTAACCTTAACATTTTGTGACTGTCCATTTTTTTGAAGTATGTGATAAAAAAAAACAAAAAACAAAACAACAAACTGAAGTATTCTTGATAGGGTGAATGTATATATTTGACATTATTTAATTTTGTTTTGTGTATGTTCCTGTTTTGCTCTTGCTGTCCTGCCTCAGATCAGAAATGTTCTGTAACGACCTCTACGATTTGGGGGAATATGTTCTTGCTTTTTGTTGTTTTTAGGGGATGGGGGAAAATCCTAATCTGACAGCTGTCAAAGGTCTCTTCAGATTCACATCCAATTACTATGAAACAGTGACTGGCATTTTCATCCAGGCCTCATATTCTCCATAACCGCACCAGCCATTTATACGAAGATTACCTTTCACCCATTCAAGTGTAAGTCATGGGTGCATGGGACTATTGCAGACCATACACGGTCCTATCCAGCCATTGTCCTCTCTGCGGTTCATCAATTGTGCCAAATGGCAGGATACCACCAGAACGATCACCGTGCAATTCCCATCCCCCTCCCCATTGAAATTAGGTTACAATAGACATCTTCAATTTGAATTTGCTTAGAGCTGCTGTTAACTGAGATATATATATATATATATATATATATATACACATACATTTTTTGCCAAGAGCCCTGAGGTGTATACATACTGTATGTAATGTACATATTTACAGAGACATAGCACTTATTTTACCAGGTTACGTTTGGTTTTTTGAAGCTGCGATGCTGCTTTTAATACGACATGTATATAGTTTCCTCCTGTACACGGATGCACACTCTGTCACTCATGTATTGTACAGCTCTGTTTTATTGCCATCATTCACCTGTAATTTAACTCTGTTTTCAATATAAACTTGTCATTTAATGAAGGCGTCTTTTATTTGGTTATTTGTATCCTTGTGCGGCGTGTATAGCGACTCGCGCCTGTGTTCCGTTACAGACGCGCTGATGGCAGCCCTGTGATTAGAGTGCAGCCAATCCCGTCACTGAAAACCAGTGACATCACTGAGGCATTTATTTGGCGTCGTTACCACTGATAAGCTGATCATTGGTTAACCCCAGTTTTTGGTTTGAGTTTTGAATCCAAGGGCCTGATCCAGAGCTACGATGTTACACTGAGCGCTGCAGCCCTCAGCGAAACATCGCTGCTCTGGCCC